>UCOH01006523.1:0-29942 GCA_900474275.1 Synergus japonicus
ACACACACACACACACACACACACACACATATATATATATATATATATATATATATATATATATGAACTTAAGCAAAAGTGTATGTTAGCTATATGTTGAGTGTAAAGTGTATACTGTAGTCGAGTCGAGACACGCTCGTTGTCGGAAATAACGATATAATGACATGGTAGAATATGAGTGCCTCCGAGCTAGGTAAATCCGGGAGAAGGAAGGCAAAAGAGAAAGTAAGAGAGAAGGAAGGAAGAAACTAAAGAAGAAATGAACAGAAGTTGGTGTTTAAAGAAGAAAGAGAAGATGAGCCAGCTAGGTTGAATTAATAGTAACATAGGCGACTCAGAAAATGAGAAAAATGGCTCTTCAAAAGGGTATATGGAAGTCTACTGCCTAGTGCCTAATGCCTGCTGTCTGCTCAGCTGCTGGTGCACCGCATCTCCACCAGTCTAACCGGACAGGCTGGTTGGTTTATCAGTTCCGGCGAGACTTACTTCAATATTTGCGATAACAGTACATTATTACCAGGGTCAAGGAGAATAGGAATGCATCTATTTTAGTGTTGCATAATGATACAAGATACTCGATTGTATTGCTTATTATATTTTCAAGCGTTGAGAAGCATTCGCAAAAACTGCAGAGAATTTTAGTCTCTCTTTTGTTTTTAGGAGACCAATCGCGCGTATAGTACAAAGTTTCCAATAGTAAAGGAATTCCGTTCTCAATAGTAAAGAGCGCAACTCACAATAAGCACTTGATACCACTGACCATGCGTTGCGTTCGACATCTGATTGGCTGATATTCGCTTGCAGTTTAAAATGCCAAAATTAGTATTTAATATGTAATACGCATGCGCAATTAATGTGGACTATAGAGAGAAGGACCTTTCTTTACTATTGGGTAAAGAAACGCCTCTAGTTTGGATTTCTTTACTATTGGAAACTTCGACTGTACTGCTCACTTCATGCGTAACCTGGCCCAACCATTGGTTACGCAGTAAGGTAACGCTGTGAAGACGGCTGAAATGTATATTATTTTTAGAATAGGAATAGAATCATCTAGTCTCATTTAATTTCTCTTGCGAGTTATTGGTATAAACGTCACGTCATCAAAAGTCAGTGAAAATCACCAATAAGGTTAACGGAATACGTATGAAGTTAACTTTAAGAGATAACACATGAAGTTAGCCAAAACTCCATGTCCATAGTGATCAAAATGTTTTATTTCAAATTTCAACTTGAATGGGTCCCCCCGATTGATACTTCACTTTCTATCTGCACATGCGATTTTATGAGTTTCGATTTATTTGGAGCTCTCCCTAGCGGCTAACTAAATTGAAACTTCAGTGGCCCTTTCCATTTCAAAACAATCGGTCCGCGCGAGTCATATTTTTGTATTTTAAAATACACTCGAGTCTCCCAAATGTCAAGAAACTATTTAGCAGTTCAAACAAGAAAATCTTCGCTAATACCCGCTTCGTCAGGATACAGTTTAAACTATCCACTTAATATTAAACAATTTTAAGCAAAAAAAATACACTTTACGAAAAAAAAAAATTTTGAAAAATGTGTGCTTTTCGTTTATTGTTATATGAATAAATAATTACGAAAACAGCGCATTGGATTATAATTTTGCTTTAAAGTTTAAACGATTACACACATTTCAAAAAATAAGTTTATTCAAACCCATCTATTTTTACTAAAATTATGCGCATTTCAAAGAAAAGTTCCTGCAAGCTACGAGAAAAATCGCGTTTTCCGGCAAAAACAATAATGTCGAAAAACGAAAGAAAACATTTTTTTTCAGCTAAAAGAAAAAATACGCTTTTCTTACGAAATGGACCCCTAAAAAACATATTTGAGTATTTTTAAAATACTAAAATATGACTTGCATGGATCGGTTGTTATGAAATGGAAAGGGCCCAGTATGAATTTAAAAAAAAACGAGAGCGTCTCTCGTTAATACTCATTTCTCATATTTCTTGCCGCCGCTGCTGTGTCAAAATTCCAGCCCATACTCTTTCCTTGCCCCCTTTATGAAGATTTTAAGGGAATTTACTTTCCTGATCTTATTTTAAAGGACTTCACGAGATTTTTCAATAGGTTTCCAATAGTTTGAAGAGATTTTGATGCATTTGCGGAAATTTAACAAATTTTGAGAGAGATTTTTATATTTTTGAAAGATTCCGATAAATTTTAAAGGATTGTTGAAAATATATTCGTATTGTTAATACTTTTCTGTCAAGGAAAATCGACTGAATGTTAGAAAAATATCAAGAAAATTAAAAATTAAGTCTTGTGGTCACCTGTAAATTACGAGCCTAAAGGGAGAAAAAACACTTTTTTGACGAGTACTAAAAACATACACAAGTCGATAAAATTCCTCTTCTTTCCTTGATTCATATATTTTTTATAAGATTTGCATGATTTCACTTCTCTTTTTATCCCTTTGCAGCGGAGCTGAAGTTCTACTTTTCTCTTCAATAGAGATTAAGAAGTACTTTTTGCTCTTTCGAGAGTAAATAGTGTGCTGTGTATTAAGGATGGAAAAAAGACGATTTTTGACATGTATTAAATTAAATGCCCGAGCCAAGCGAGGGTGTCATTTACACGAGTGAAAATCGTTTCTCCCCATTATTTACATGATACTTTTTGTCCCATCCTCTGTTGAAAGTTGGTCTTTTTAAAATCTGTATAGCGAGTGGATGTTGGTCGATTACAGGAGTGAACTGCACTCGGGCATCATTTCATCAACGGGCATAAATAGTATTATATATTGTGCACGAAGGGAGGGTAATAGGCGTTTTTTGTCGAGCGCGATGTTTGCAGCACGATTCGTAGATCAAGGGCACGTCGAGACCAAAGACGAGTACTGCATATATTGCGCAAGTCAAAAATACCTCTCTATCAATGTGATAAAACCGCCCGCAATAGAGAAAACAAACCAATATTCTAAAATTAAAAAAAAAAAAAAAACTTTGGGAAATAACTTATTTCTTTAAGATTAGAACGGCTAACATGTCAGTCGTGACAACTATCAATATATTCTCCGCTAGAGGTAGCACGTTCAAAGTTTCTTTTCCCTATTATGTGCTTTAATTGTTTCCCTGTTATGTGATTTTTTCCCTATTATGCTTTCCGGTCTTAATAAAACATCAACGTCCAGCCCCGTCCAGTCTCTCTTCTTCTCCTTGATGAACAATATACTTTTTTCTCACTCAAGGACTCTCAAAACGTGTTGATATCATAAAATCTACGAAAATCAATTTTTACATAAAAACAAATATTAATAAATATTGATAAATTAATATTAATGAAGCAATTTTTTGTGTCGAAATAAGCTTCATGTAACATAAATCTTATATTTTTACATGAATAAAAATACCATAAAATTGTGGCAAGTCCTAATCTTGGGATTGTTATTTCTTTGTCCCTTCATTTCCGTTTATCGTAAACTCTGGCGAAGCATAACGAACTTGCACTTGCTATTAGGACGGTAGATGGTGCGCTAAAATTACTTTTTCGCAGAGTTTCACAAGACAAGACGTGTTGTGCTTGGCCTTCTTGTCTTCAGACAAGTACTTAAACTTTTCAATTGGCATCGATTACTTGTAAACTATCAGAGAATCTTCGTTGAGACCACGACCCTCCTCAACTCATTAGCACGAAACGGTATAGTGCGTTTTAATGATTTTTTAGGGAAAATGTGTATATAGTAGATATGTCTCAAAATACATATATTTATATTTTTTCATTTAAATCGTAATACATACATTACGGATTTTCCAATTTTATAAGAATGAAAGAAATTTAAGGTAAGACCTGAATAATTTAATCAGCAATACGATTTTATTTTCTCAATTCTATACTAAAAGGTTAGAAATTAGATCGAGACTAGAAATTAAGCAAACAGAAATTAATAAACAAGTAGTCGAAAATTAAAATTAAAATTACTGACTTTGGAAGAATTAAATTGAATACAGAATTACATATTGAAAGATGACCAATTAAATTCTTTTGGCCGAGAATCGATTCAACACTAATGGAGAGTCAATTCGATCATTACAGAGGGTTGATTTCATTATTCCGGAGAGTTGATTCGATCACCTCAGATGGTCCAAATTAAAGTGAAAAGAAGTCGATCAATTTGACCATCCTATGCAGAGTATCGACTTGATTATCTTATTGCATATAATAGTCAGTCTTCTCCTCTGCAGATAGTCAAGCTAAACTTAAAGCGAGAGTCGATCGAACTATGTATGTCGGAAAAATTATAAGGGCCGTTCTGACCTTACTAGAAGTTCAGACTGATTCTCTAAATTTTTACTCTCCACCCAATTTTTACCCTCTAGTTTCCTTCGTCTATATGTATAGCAATCTTGTTTAAATATATCATAGGGCGGCCACATGTCAGGAAAGTCAGGAAAACATCAGGAAAAAAAATTTGTCAGAGAAATGCGAGTAGCTGTCAGGGAAAATAGAAATTGATCTATTAATAATAATAATAATAATAATAATAATACATTACAGTTTATTTAAAAGATTTTAGAAGATTTCCAAGGATTTCGAGGGATCATAAAGAATTTCTAGATATTTTTTTGAGATTGTATAGGTTTCAAGGAATTTTAAGATATTAATGTTCCTCATGGAATTTTAGAGAATTTCCTGGATTTTTAAGGGAATAAGGAACTTAAAATATTCACCTAGAATTTTAGAAAATTTCAGCAAATTTTAACAGCATGTGGTTCTTTGTAGTCTTTAAACCGATTTCGAAGAATTTGAAAAATATTTTGATGAATTTTTTTGAGGTTTTTCAACTTTTTCGTGAAATTTTAAACGATTTTAAGAAGTTTATAAGTAGGGGAGAGCAGGGCACAGAGGACCGCTTAACGTTCTTTCGACGATATAATTATAAATAACAAGTACTTTTAATTGAAATTTGCTGTACATATTGCAAAAACTATCTACTTTCGATAAACGCTTTGCTAGAAAACATTATTATTTTTAATTCGAATATATAATGACAAATTTAGAAAAAAAATTTTTGACCTCTGTGCCCTGCGTATGTAATTCATATATGAAATATAAATTTTTACTATTAAACGTATTTTATTATTAAAAAAAGAAATAAAGAAAGAAATTAAAGAACTTTTATACAATTTTTAAAAACAATTCAAACAAATTATATATTCGTCTTTCAAGACAACTGCCGCACATGCATCATGATGCATGTGCACCACCTAAAATAAAAAAATATTTTATTAACAGTGAGGATATGAAATTCATAGTCGCAATACCTATATTTAATACATCGAACATTTCGGTAACGAAACTTCGACAAAAAGTAAGCTGAGTGAACACTACATATACTTAATAAACATTTCAATAATTAAAGCACTTATAAACAAATGAGAAGGCTATATATATGAAAGTTTCTTATAATTTTTCCTTGAATTTTCGTATTTTATTTTTTTGTTTTTCCAAAAGCGTTGATTCAAAATGCGTCTCGACTTGACACAAACTATTGAAGGGAACTCCTGTGCCCCGCCGGTCCTCTGTGCCCTGCTCTCCCCTATTTAATGACATTTTTACATTTTTTAAATGATTCTAAGCGATTCGAAATTTCCTCGTGAAATTTGAAAATTAAGATATTTTTGATTTTTAAAAGATTTTCTGAATTTTAAGAAATTCTAAAGGATATCATGAAATTTTACGGGATTTTAAAGATGATCGTGAAATGCTAAGGAATTTCAAGATGTTTTTTTGGAATTACAACTAATTTCAAGGAATTTTAATGGATTTTAAGAGATTTTTATAGTTTTAAAGATTCCGTCTGAAATTTAGGGAAAAGTGAGGGCAATTGGAAAATTGATTCTTGCGTGGCCAGCTAGTATAATATGCATATTATTATTTAACATTTTTGAACGCAATATTTTTCTTGCAGAGATCTATGCATATTGAAATATGTATGTATTTTGGTTACATGAAATTAAACAAAATAATAATGTGGACCTAGAAAACGTGTGGATAGGATCAACTCTTCAAGTGCGGTTAATACTAGGTATTATTTGGTCTTCGAGACTAGCAAAGCCCTCCCTCGGGTTTATTCCGCCTCGTTTATCCCTTCAAATTGGTTGCCCTCCATCATCTGAACCCCGTGAAAAACCTCAGGTGTTGACTAAAACTGGATGGTTAGGTTCAACTAATCCCAAGAAGAGATTGCTTGCATTCCAAGCGATTCGAGAGATGTTGAGATTGTTTACCTTTATCGTTATCTAGTGAAGGAAAAGAAAAATTTATACGCATGATAAAGACTCAAGTAGAAAATAACTTACACCGCAGACAAAAAGAATCCTAGAAATGCATTTTTACCTTTCGTAATATGTCATTTCTTGGAGTTAGATTAAGCGATTATACAGTAAGTGTTTTTACTTTAAAGAAAAAAATTAAAGTATGCCAAATTCTTGTGTAGGTCCCTATATAGGATCCTTTAAACTAAGGATAATCTATATGTAGGATACTATGAAACATGATCCTAAGTAGGTGGTGATTTGTTTGTATGCACATTAGTGCAACACCTTGTAATTGTTCGGCGTGCATGATGGAGCTCGTAAGTTTAGTCACAAACAAAAAACGCAAAGAAAATTTGACATAGAAGAAGAATATATGAAAATTAAAATTTTCTTTAGGTTTCTTGTTTTTTATGAAAATAACGAGCTCCATCTTGTACGCCGAATAATTACAAAGTGTTGCACTAATGTGCATATAAATCAGCTGCGTTTACATATTTTTCTCTTGAAAATTTTTTTTAGTGTTCAAATGTGCATTAAAACATTGTAAAGTTTCCCAGACTTGCTTTTTCTTCTGCCCATTCCTTTTTAAATAAAAAAAATAAAATAAAATAAAAAATATTGTCAAAAAAAATTGAAACCTGGTTTCCGACGTATTTTTATTCGTAGAATTCGAAGTTGGATCTAAATTCATAATTTTGTTAGTCGTTTTTTATTAAATCTCAAAAAACCAAAAACCGTTTTTGGCATTTATCTCGGAAACGACCGGGGAAGCCCCCTAATTTTATTGCAAATTCAGATTCAGCGTCGAAAAATATATATATGCAGGTCATGTAATACATTATCATAATGAGTAATTAGTTTTCACCAAATTTACATTTGCCCTTTAAAAACATGTAAAATGCTACGACCTTTTCGCTTCAGTTGGTTAATACGAAAAATTAGAAAATAATTACTAATCTAAGACCTGTGTTTTAGGTTTAGTGGGAGCTTTTGGATAAAAGACATAAAGTGCTGTTTTCGAAAACTGTTTGGAATGTCGAGAAATGTCCATTTGGCTACTTTGGCTTTGTCCCAGTAGAATGACCGGGTCATTAAGAAAAAAAAAAACATAAATAACCCGCATTATTATTTGTTTAATGCGCAGTCGCCTGCGCTGTCTACCCAATAATTATACACTAATTAAATAATTAAAACTGTTTAATTACTTGACTTTATGGCCTATTATGTCTACAAAGTGAAAAATACTAAACTGAATTTTGCATACTAGATATCAATATAGCTATAATTGAGGAGCTAAAACTAAAAAATGGATAAAAACATTTCGTTTGTAAAAGTGGGATAAATATTTTTCAGAGTAAAAATGGGACAAAATGAATTCTCAGAGTAAAAACGAACAGGGAGAACCAATCAGCGATCGTATTGGCATTCAGCCTCTGAATTTTCATATATAATAAACTCGAAAACGCAAACTGTCACAGAATGTCATAAGTCCTTTAAAAACGTTTTAAAGAGACGAAAAAAATTATTGGAATTGGATATAAACATGAAATTATTTTATTGAAATATTGAAAAACATTCAAAAATTTTTACAACTCTGATTATTGGCAAAACAGTCGAAGTTATGGGCTGCTGTTCACCGAAGGATGGCATCCCGAGTTCATTACTTACCGAAAATGTTTAACTGAAAACAAAGTTTCCAAATTTTTTTAGATTACTAACATGCTTTTGAGAATATGAATCTGATTGCGAGTAAATATTTGAAAACTTAAATGTTAATAGGCGTTTAAAAAATAAGTTTCCAATTTTTTCATATTTTTCGTAATTCCATAGAAAACACACCTTTACGTTTCATAACGATCAGTTCTTAACTTTTTGAGTTATAATTCGTCCCGCCAATCGAAAAAAAGCCATATAAAGCAATCCCTCTTCTTCCTAACTCAAAGGCATATATCATTTTGAGTTTGCAAACAGCTCTTTTCTTGCTTTTCAATCATCATTACATCATCATTATTTAAGTGTTCATATATTTTTAAAAGCCCTTTCTATGAGTAAACGAAATTAATTATTACAAATAGGAAAAGATTTGAAACAATTTGCTGAAAAAATGTAAACTTTTATCAAAATGACCCTGTCATTTGGAGAATCATCACTCGTATAAATGAGAGGGATTTAAAATTCAGCGATTCTCCCACGAGCTGTCCGAGTGATTGGTAAAGAATTTAAAAATGTGGTTTCCGAGTAGTATAGAATCAAATGCGTAGGTGTGTATCGTGCAGACATCTTAACATTAATGAACCACACTCCATAGTCCCTACAATAAGGACAATGCCACTGCGGTCTTCCGTCGTAGTTTGGAACAAAGCACTGAGGTTCATTCCTAAAGAATCAGAAGCAAATGCAACCAAGCAGCTTCCACTGACGTTCAAGAGTTGTGACGAAATGCGCAACAACAATAACGACGACACCAATGACGAAGAGGACAACAAAGACAGCGACGACGAAGACGAAGACGACGAAAACGACGACCTCGACGACGATGATGATGACGATGACGATGAGAACGATCAGCTACCACATTATAGTAGAGGCAGTCACTTAACGCGTGTTCTATACACTGATTAATCAGTGTATAGAGCAATAGTCCTCCTGTAATACGCTGCAGTAATGCTGCGCCCATTATATTGTTTTGAATTAGGTGAGCCATTGCCAGCTGTCAGCGTTTTAATACCAGGGTTTTACATTTCATGTGTTCGCTGAATCCAGCCATGCCTCCTCTTTAACGTTGTTCCCACTCCTTACCCCTTATTCTCTCTCGTTCTCGTACGCTCGTTTTCGCTCCACTTGTCCTTTTTCCCTTTTCCACAAAACTACGCTTCAGTACGCCCTTTATTTTCAGGAACCCTGTCGAATCGAGTTCTTTTTAATTGATGAAAGATGGCGGCGGATTTTTTTAACAACTCTAGATGCTTTACAACCTGGTTAAGAGTCACTGCAGTTGAATACTCTAGAAATATCGATTGATGACGTATTTAACTGAAAATTGACATTGCCTTATTTATTAAATGAAATAAGACATGATTATGGATGTGAAGAGTGATTTCCTTCATTTAGCCCTATTTACGGAATCTTGGTATTGGAATTCTTATTTTTAATAAAAATATATATACGTTATACACAGTAGAAATATCTTATTACTATCAATCTTATCATGGTGTTCTCACTCTTTAAAATAATTTTATAAAACTGTGAGATATTTTTGATAAAGAAACAGGGCACTGAACAGTTCTTCACGTCAAAACTAAATATTGGCTAAAAATAGGGTAATTCCCAAACATTTTCTACACTTAATTATTTATGAAAATATAAAAGATAGTTATATTTATACATTGGAAGTTAACTAATATGTGTATTGTTGACAATCAGGTTTTCATGAAACATTATTATTAAAAACTACAGTTTATGAAGTTCATTTAAAGAGATTTCAAAAGATTACAATAGTTTTTAAATTATCTCAAAGAATTTCAAAAGATTTAGAATGGCTTCAAGAGATTTCAATAAATTTCTCCATAAACTATGTACTTCTGCGTAAACCATACCATGTACCTATATTTACCAGTTCCCTAAATAACTTTAGAAATTATGAATGCAATCTTTAATTGAAAATGAAATCACCATTTCTGGTCTTAAGATCTTAAAATTTCACCACGTTATTGACCAAGAAAATGTATTTTTTTGTAAAATGTATTAAATGTATTAAAACGAGAATACTGATTCGGGTAGGGAAGACCCTTCACTCAGAAAAAAGTTTGTTTAAATCAAACAAATTATCACTTTGATATGGGATCAATCATATGTTTGTTTGATCCAAATAAATTTTTTATTTGTTTTTATTTATTTCAAATGAAAAAAATTTTGTTTCATTTAAATAAATTTCCTGTTTGACAGTTGAGGAAAAAAATAAATGAATAATTTTTTTCCAAAAAAAAAAAAGAAAAAAAATAAAATCGATCTATATTATAGTTTCATTCATCTAATACATAACTAATGAAAAATTGGTTTCTTCGATATTGCGAAATTCGCGGCGACCAGGACTCGAACGCAAAACGCGCGGGAAGAGCGGAATTAAAACTCGACACTCTACCCACTACACCACGGAAGCTGATCACAAATTGTTACGAATCGGGTGTATTTGAATGCAAACAAGTCTTTGACACTGTTATTTTTTCACATCTTTAAAAGTTTATTAACATTATATTTTTTGTTTGAATTAAACAAATACTTTGTTTAAAATAAAAATATATACTTCACATATTATTTGTTTCAAATTAAACAAATTTTTTATTTAAATTAAACATATATTGACATTATACCAAACAATTTATATATTTCAATCAAGAAAGTGAATATTCTTCATTTATTAACTTTAAATAAATGTTTTGTTAATTGAAGTAAAAAATTTATTTCGTTCAATTATCTGACTTTAAACAAACTTTTTTCTGAGTGTTTTATATATATTGTACGAACAAGAGGTACCTCAGGTATTATGAAATCATTTCTGCAGAAGGGCGTCTGTGGTTGTTGCCTGTATTTTTGCTTACGATTTCATTTATGGACGACAGTTAACTTTCGTTAACTTATAAATTGGTGTAAAACCATCTGTTTTTTCAAGTTCCTTCAGAGCTTTCTATTTTTATAATATATAAGTTGACTTTTTTCACTTAATAAGCGATTTCTACATAAAAGAATGTCCCATTTACGAGAAATTAATATTTTACTTTATTTAAGCATACGTATAAAACTGGCCACAAATTCCGTTAGGGTACACTGAAAAAAAAGGTTTGGTTCGGACAACAAAATAATTTTGTTGATATTTGTACAACAAAATTTTTTTGTTGGCTCAACCAAATTATTTTTGGGTCAAGAAAACATTTTGTTAAACCAACAAATCGTTTTGTTGAACTAATAAAAATTTATTTCAGCCAACAAAACATATTTTGTTGCACAAAATATTTTTTTGAGTGTAAACCTCTAATAATTTCGTTCAGTGACTGTGTGCTTCGAGTGTCCATCGTCGCTTAGAGAGCTCGCGTATACTTTATTATTATCGGATGTGACTAATGTGGCGTTTAACGCAACCTTCCGTTAGTTATTATTATAGCCCTTGGCAACTGGAACATCCACCCTTTCCTTCTCTGAACATATCATTCATCACCTTTATGATTATATATGCATAAAGTTCCTATATTGTTGACGGGCTTTAGAGGTTGGCACTTTTTCTCACAAATTGATCTTTTTGCGTTACTATTTACTCATTTACACTTTAAGTGGTTAGTACCAAAGTTTTTACCTTTTTTCTAAAGAATTTTTTTATCAGATTAAAATTTATATTACAAATCCTAACTTTTCACACATGATTATAGATATAAAACACTATTACAAATTTTTTTTTTTTTTAATAATAAATATGGCTGCCGGAAGTTACCCATTTTAAAAACTAGTGTGAATGATTCAGAGAAAACTATAGGACCGATTGGTTCTACACAAGTGTCGCTATCGCATGAATCAGAATAATTTAAATTCGAAACAAAATTAATACAAAATGGCCGATTTGAAGAATTTTCACCTTTTTTTAATCGTAAATTGTTAAAAAAAAAAAGGCTAAATATTAATCAATAATAATTATTCTGGTTCATGCGATAGCGACACATGTTTAGAATAACATACCCCAATTTCAGCCCGATCGGTCCAATAGTTTTTTCGGAATCATGCACGCCAGGTCGAAAAACGTTGTTTCGAGAAAAACGCATTTAGTTTTTGATTTAAAATACAGGGTGATCCATTTTAATCTACATGTATCTTCTAAAATATTTTAGTTACGAAAAAATGGTTGAGACAAAAGTTGACCAGGATCGAAAGGGCCATTTAACTGTACCATCAATTTTGATCTTGAGTTCAATTTTCAAGGTCATTTGCTTCAAACGCGCGCCAAATGCACGTTTGATATAAGAGAATTTAAAAAAAAATGATTCTAAGGAATTTAAAAGGATTTTAAGATATTTTCCAAAATTTCAAAGATATCAAGATTTCCTAAAGGGTTTCAGGAGAATTTAAGGCGAAATAATAAATAGATTTCAAGCGATTTAAAAAAACTAAAGAAATCAGGGGAGTTTCAAGATTTTTAATTAATTTATACATTTTGTTAATTTTTTAAAAGGATTCTGAATAATATTGCAAATTTTTAAAGAATTGTACTTAGAGCATTCAAGAATTTAAGTATTTACAAGAATTTTCACAAAATTTAAAATGATTTTAGGGAATTTAAGGATATTTCAAGAGATTTTAAATATTTGTAATTATGTATTGTAAATTTTGAAGTAATTTGTCAACTCAAAAATATTTTAGTATTCTTAAATTGTTATTATTTGTTATTATTGTAAATTATGAAAATAATGTAATCATAAAATGTAGTTTAATAATAATTCTCATGAAAACCTGTTTAAAGTTTCTAGAAATATATTTTTCTGTGTTTGTCGACAATATAAAAATTATTAAAGTTTTCAATAAATAAATATACCTAACCATACCTTATTTTTTTCTATGTTTGATTTCAACGTGAAAAACTCTTCAATACCCTATTTCATTATCACGAGATTAAGCGTGCGCGTGTATTGTCTTTAAAAACTGAAATGCCAACTTAAATTCGCGCACCTTATGAATTTATCAATAAGATTAGTGCAATACGCATGAATTTAGCTTTAAGGTGACGCATGAAGTTAGCCGAAATCCATGTCCTTTTTAGAATAATGAACAAATTGGTATTAATAAGATATTACTACTGTATCATTGCACCATAAATGACCAATAATATTAAAATATTTTTATCGAAAATAGAAATGCAGACCAGGGTCGCGTCAGAACTCTATTTTAAAATGTATTTAAATTTCTGCACGGGTGATCTGGCATTATATCACTGCGAAACGCATGCCGGATCTGCTCATTCGTAAACTATTATGGATTTAACATCTCTGAAGTGAGTAATGTTGTAATTGTAAGTAATTAAATCTATATGATTTTAATGACTGGAATTACAAATAATTTTTACTTTTTATTCTAGGAAGATTTGAAAAGGGTGTGGGAAAGGAGGTTGGAATGTGATGATTTAATTTTAAAGTTGGAAAAGGATGGAAAAAACGATTGAAAATAGGGGTTAGAAAATAGGATTGGAACATAGGATGAAGAATAGAGAGGGAAGTAATTTAATAATGGAGCTTCCTGATCACTTTTTGAACGTTATTAGTGACGTTTAAAAATGATAAAAAATATTTAAAGCTGAATGGAGCTGTGAATTTGGGAGAAGTAAAAAAGCTCCAAGCGAAAATCAATTAGTGAAAGTAAAAAAAAAAAGGCACATAATAATCGTCTCCCTGTGTTAGCAATCGACGATTTTTTCTTATTTCTTATGCTGAGGCGATACCTTTCATGTAAGAAGGAGTTACATTGGAAGGCATTATAGAATAACAATAGATATTTTAATTTTTCAACCATTCATTTTTCTCAACGGCATTAAAAAAATTTAGTTTAATGCTTTTACATTTCGCTGTGCATTCAGAAAGATTGAAGTGTGAAACAAGTTTTATTCTATACAGAGCATTGAATTGAATTCAGGTTAAAAACACAATTGATTCACATAGAATGGTATTAAAATAGCCAATCTTATTTTATGCCTTCACGCAGAAAAAGTTCTTATTAAAGAGTCAGTGATATTAAATAAATAAATTATTTCTTTGAATTAAAGAAAGATTTTCTTATAATCCACATTACGTACTAATGCACCACGCGATTATTGTGCAGAAGAAGAAGAAGAAGAAGAAGAAGAAGGAGCTTTTCTGAAATGCATTATTTTCGTGAAAATGCATAATTGTCAAATTGTGAAGACGTTTCTTTGATTGAAAGAAACTTTTTTCTAGGTGTCCCAATGCAATTCCTTCTTAAACCGGGCGCGGTACTGCGCCCGTACTGGCTGATACTGGTGCAGTAGTGGCAGCCAGTGCAGGCGCAGTGCTGGCATATATCTGGGGTGGTAACAATGTTCTGCACTGGATCCCCAGTGCTCGTCTCGTACTGGTAATCAGTACTGGCGTAGTACTGCCCAATGGGAAATTCATAACGGGCGCAGTACTGCGCCAGTACTGGCCGTTGATGTATTATGGATATACTTATAAATAATTGATATTTGTAAATTTTAACGCACATATAACAAATAAAATTTCACACGCAAGACGGAGGAATGGAAAGTCAATAACCGAAACACCATTACCCTAACTCGTGAGATGACGTCCTAATATTTTTTCCACGATACACTAAACCATACAGTAGATACCTACAAATATAATATTAATCCTTTGCGGCACACATTTTTCTAAGAAACAAATTTTACAGTCACAAGCACCTTAGGGGGTTTTCGGGATCGCTGATTACGAATCCGGAGTCAGATTTCCAAAATTCGAAATTTTGAAAATTCAAAATTTCCACAATCAAAATTTTCGCCATTTTGGATTTTTCGAAATTGTTCATTTTGAATTCAAATTCAAATTCAACGACCATAAAAACCCTCTGAAAACTAATTTTGTGTCCGACATTTTTTTTCCGACATCTTGGATTTTTTGAAATTGAATATTTTGAAATTAGATTCAGATTCAGAGATGAAAATAAACACCTCAAGAACAGGGTTGAAAAAATAGAATTTTTATATTGGGTTTGGTATGAGAAATACTGCATTTTAGAGTTTTTTAAGTAAAAAAATAGACTTTATTTAACCTTGGAAAAAATGCTGAAAAAATTCTTAAAAATACTTTAAGGTGTAGTCAATACAAAAAAAAAATTGCCGTTCGAATCTACAAGATAGATTAGTGGAAAATGAATTTCTCCGTAAACAAGCACAAATTTCGACTATTTGTTTATATACGTTATTTTTATAATTAACAATTAATGATGGATAACATTTTTTTTTTATATTCATTCATATCTTAGAGATTTAGGAAAAATAAAAAACCGGGTACTTGTTCTTAAAAAAGTAGTTAAGGACATGTGTTACTTACCATATGAGCCAATTTAAATAACCCCATTTTTTTCCACAATTTTTACTTTATTAAAAAAATAATAGTGGACATTCGTTAAGAATGCGAACACGGATGGATGTCCACTATTATTTTTTAGAAAAAATAAAAATTGTGGAAAAAAACAGGGTTATTTAAATTGGCTAATATGGTACGTAACACATGTCCTTAAAAATAATGTAAAACCATGGAGAAAAATTATTTCAAGAAGAAAAATTATCTCAAGATAATTTTATTCAAAAACGCTTTTTTTGCATTAACAAAAATTTCCTATTTTTAATATTCATTTTTAGAAAATGTAAAACCGTACCTAGTATAGATACAATAGGATATTTTATTAGTAGAACAAAAAATTTTTTACGAAAGAAAAAAGGCACAACAAAACAATTTATTTGGACAGAAAAATAATATCATTTTATTAACAAAAATTTGATTGTTTCAACAAAAAGGCTTAAAAAGATTATTTTTTTCCCATAAGTTATTATTCGGTAATTCCTGAATTTATTAGAAATTTTTTCCGTATAAACTTGTTGAGTGTTGACACTTGAAAGAAATCCCAAGTTGGATTGTAGCAAACACTTGATTAAGTACTGGGGTAATACTGAACCAGTACTGTGCCAGAGTTATACCAGTACTGGTCCAATGCTGAGCTAATAGTGCTGGCTTTTCAATACTGGTCCAGTACTGCTACTGTAATGGCAATTCAACAGTTGGCTAGCCAGCACAGATGCAGTACTGGACCAGTACTGAAAAACCAGCACTGGTAGCCAAGTATTGGACCAGTACTGGGTATAACTTTGACACAGTACTGCATCTGTACTGGTTAGCCAACTGTTGGATTGCCATTACAGGGGCAGTACTGCGCCCGTTTTTAATGTTGGCGTAAGCCAGAAATTTCCGACTGGGATTATTCAATTGCAATTACAGATACCTCAAAAATTAATTTTGTTCCGAATTTCCTAGCTCTACGGTAACTTCTATACTTCTTTTCTTTTGGACGTACACGTACGTATTAACTCATAAAGCGTGCTAAAGTGAATGTTTTATGGATGTAAACCTTGACATCGCACGCGGTCTGTAACTTTAAAATACCTCTAGGGTTTGGTGGGCATTTCGGTTATACCGGTCTCGACATCGAATGAGAATTCCTTTTATAGTATATTCACTCAGCATCACTACGAGTAAGTAAAGAATAACCTTGCAAACTTTTTCTATTGGTCGAAACTTATTGCGCTTGAATCTTTTAGGCTTTTATGTTCATTGGATGACCTTCTGCTTTCTTGATCTCTTGAACTCTTGAACTCTACTTACTCCTCGAGTGAATAGCTGAGTACACATAAACTTATAAAGCCGGATGATGTGTGATTTGTACAATATTGGTATTGGCATCTACTGAATTATTATACCTACTCGGCGTTTTATGAACCTATGTATATTCAGTTAACTTACATATATTAAGGGTACATTAAATATAATAGATATGTACTATTTCAATTTTAAAGAGTGAAAATGTACCTACTGATTCTCCTGTAAAAAAATGACTGAAATTATCGCAAAACGCATGGAAAACATCCTTCAATTATCAATCGCCCAGAATATCGCCTTCGCCAATCGACAGATCATGGTCCTAAGACAAAAAGATTCCGACACATGAGGTCGACATCGCTGATGTCAACTAGCAACTAGCAACTAGCAATATTTAGTCTGCAGGACACGATTTCCTCAAGAAAAGATCACTTGACCGCGTATAGAATCATATTTATAATACATTTGTACTGAAGTCTGCCGTGTGTCAAGTTATATATTTCTATCAAATATTGTAGCTCATAAGGCATTGTTTTATAATAAAATGTTACGCTAAAATAACGATGTCTCATATATCGATATAAAGTTCCGTTGAAATATTCTTCTTTGTTTTACTAGTTTGGTAAGCACATTTACTAGTTGCATTAGAATAACTCGATTAAGTCATCAATGATATTTCAACCAAAGACAGTTGAATAGCACAGTGTTTTTTCTCCATTAAAAATATAGATGAAAAATTTTTTATTAGTGTTATGTGAAATAGTAAACTTTAGTTTTATTTTGTGGCTAATTTTTTTAAAATTGGAATTTTTGAATATAAATTTCAGTAAAACTGGCGCCGCATATTGCCCCAAAATGAAACTAAAGTCTACTATTTGCTATTTCACATAACTAATAACCAGTCTTTCATCTATATTTTTAACGGCCAAAAAATCGAACTCTTTTGGCCTAAATGCGGTCATTGGTTTAATCGAGCTTTATTGCAACTCGATTATGCCTACCGTTACTCTGTTCTTCAATTTTCATCGAAAAAAACATAAAAATGATCTTACTAAAAAATTATTTTTGTTAATTTTATTTTGATAAATAAGGAAATTGCATATTTTAAATATACTATAAATATATTAAAAGTTTTTTGCGCATTCGCGATAATAGTGTGCCCAAACCTTCTCTTCCTTCTTTATGAGAATAGACATCTTTGCAAATTTTTTATAGTGAAACCTATTTAGTAGTTATCTGCATTTACAAGTTTTTAGCGATTCTTCTATACAGGTGCAGTGCATGTACGATGAGCAGGTGTCAGTAAACACGCGATTTCTGCTCCAGACGTGTCGTGTGCATCGTTATGTGCCGTCCGACGCGGCGGTTTAGTCGGCGTTATAGGAAAGCTGCTAATTAATTAGTTTGCGTGGCGTGACGCGCGGCGTGTACCACCAGCGAGGTAGTAGTAGGCTCGGGAGGGCGCGACGTTGCCATGCTTTGCGCACGCACCAAATATTTGACGTTAACCATCGGTGAAACACGCCGTTCCCTGCGGAGTTACTAGTCGACTCAAAAACATCGACGCCTCTTGTTATTTGCATTCCCCTAGCGGCTCCACGATGTCATTGTCTCCCGTACGCCACTCTCCCCTCACTTTCGTTCCTCTCCACTCCTCTTCTCAACACTCTTACTCATTCTCTCTCTCTCTCTCTCTCTCTTCCTCTCTCTCTCTTTGAATACACACACACACTCCCTATTTCTACCACACACTCACTCTCATCCTCTCCCATCATCATCTCGCATCCTCTCCCGTGCAACCACCCCTCATTCTTTCTCTCTCTGTCCTTCTTACCCTTCGCCAATCCTAACCCTCAGTCTACTCTACTCTTATACACTCTATAGTCCATGCTGTCCATACAGCCTTCTTCAGCCTTCTTGCGTCCAGAGTGGTGACCGCCGCCACCGCCGAACGCAAAGAATCTCACCTCGCATCCGACCCAACCCGCATCGTTAACGACATAGCAGAAATTTCCATTCTACGATAATACTGCCAACGAGTATACGCTATACTTGCAAATCCTGATATGACGGTACTATGACATCATCCGTTGTCACAAGTACATACTTTTAAAACTTCAATTCCAATCCAAGTATCGGTCGGAATGAAATAATACACAAATGTTTTCTTCGATGATCTAGACTTTATTAATTCCGCCTTTAACGATTTTAAAGATCAAAACTGTGACATAAAAACTCTTCAAAACTAAATAAATTCAATAAATTAAGATTTTTCATTTTACACATGAGATAAAAATATAATTGTAGACAAATATTTGTGAAAATTTTCCACTGTGTTTTCGTATCTATGAATATGTACATCTAAATTTATAAAATGAATTCCTAGAGAGTATATAGGGATCAGTGATGAATTTACCAATAATCCTTTTCTAAAAAAGACATGCATTTCAGACAACTTCACATTGCATTCCTCATTATGCATTACCTTTTAGCTAACTTCATATGTAGTGCGCTAACCTTATTGGTCAATTCATATGGCGCGCGAATTTAAATTGTCATTTCAGTTTCTATAGACAAAACACGCACGCTAAAGTGCGCGCCTAATCTCGTCTTTTAAAATCGTCCTGTAAAATGTAGAATTTTTCCACTAGATCTTCCCAATATTAAAATGTTCCCAATAGTACAGGAGTTTCGTTCTAAATATTAAAGAGAGCACCTCGCAATAAGCACTTGATACTACAGCTCATGCGTTACGTTCGGCATCTGATTGACTGCTATTCGCGCGCAGTTTAAAATATTAAAAAATAGTATTTTATATGCAATACGCATGCGCAATTGATGTGACTATAGAGAAAAGGAATTTCTTTACTATTGGTAACGGCTCTGGTTTGGAATTCTTTACTATTGGGAACGACTAGTGTACAAGTTGTGTTTAGATTTCCACAAGATATTTTCAACTTCCCACTTTAATTTTGGGTCCAATTATTACCAATTACAACCTATTTTGGAAGAGGTAAATTTTACAAAATCTTGTAAAATTTCAAATACTACAATTCTTGTTTAATTTTTAATCAAATTTATCCGAAATACAAGATATAATTTCAAGAAAACATATTTTATGCGCACAGAGCGAGAAAATATCTAATTCGAATATTTTTTAAGTAAAATCAAAATATTTAATTTTGAAGTTAGATTTTGAATTCTTCATTTTATGCAAAAAGTATCGAAAAAATATTTATCTATAATTTTCGTTGCGTAAAATGAAGATTGGAATTTCGAGTTTAACAATCGTGTCCAACGTCCTTAAATTCACAACTTTTTTAATGATCGTAATATGACGAAAAATATTGTTGAATTTCAATGGGTAAATAAGTGCCTAGAATCATCGCTTTTTTTATACATTTTATACATCATATATATAAAAACACTGTTTTTGAGCAAGTTTTGTGAATGAGATAAACTTATAACAGGGTCAAGTGTTAATAACGCATCTGTTGCAAGCTGTTCAAAATCCCATGTAAAATGCTGTTATAAAGACCATGTTATTTTCTCCATAACCCTTTAAGGGCCAAGCCTAGTACCCGTTGAATAAAAATTAGGAAAATATCCAGGAATAATGTATAATCATTTTCTGATCGATTTTTGCAATAAAAATTAAAAACTTTTTTTTTAATTTTCTCGATTTCTATTCAGAGTATAAGATAACTTATAACCACATACAGAATAGTCTACTTTGATCATGTCCCGGAAGTTAGAACCGCAAACTTAAAATTTCAAAAAAATGAAAGTTGTGCTAAATTGTGCTAGGTTTGTGCTTATTTGTGCTGCAAACGATTTTTTGAAAAATTCAAAATTACGGGCAGAATTAATGAAAACGTTTTTTTTTTGTAGAACCGCAAGTTATTATTAACTTAAAATCGAAGGTTGTGCTAAGTAGATCAAAGAACACTGAATTTTGTGCAGCAAAGAAAAATTCTGAAAACTTAACCATTTTCCAAAAAAAAAACTAAAAACAACACAAAACTTTATCTTGCAAAATTAAAACTTGTGCTGAATTGTCCTCGGGAAATTCAATCACTTTCCCATAGTAAGAAATTATGTACGACCAACAGTTTTCATGTAAAAACTCAAAATCCAAACTCAAAAATTTCAAAATTGTAAAATTTTGAAAAAACCAAAGTTGTGCTCAATAGTGCTCGAGAAATGCAAACTATTTTCTCTCTTGCAAAATTTTGTAAGACCAACAGTTCTCAAATGAAAACTCAAAACCTAAAACCCAAAAAAACCTGCAAGTATAAAAATTTCGCTTTTGAGTTTTCATTTGAGAACTGTTGGTCTTACGAATTTTTGCAAGAGAGAAAATAGTTTGCATTTCTCGAGCATTATTCAGCACAACTTTGTTTTTTCAAAATTTGATAATTTTTTAGACTTGCAGGTTTTTTCGAGTTCTGATTTTGAGTTTTCATTTGAAAACTGTTGGTCTTACAAAATTTTGCAAGAAAGAAAATAGATTACATTTCTCGAGCACAATTCAGCACAACTTTGTTTTTTCAAAATTTGATAATTTTTGAGACTTGCAGGTTTTTTTGAGTTTTAGGTTTTGAGTTTTCATTTGAGAACTGTTGGTCTTACGAATTTTTGCAATAGAGAAAATAGTATGCATTTCTCGAGCACAATTCAGCACAAGTTTTGTTTTTTCAAAATTTTACAATTTTGAAATTTTTGAGTTTGGATTTTGAGTTTTTACATGAAAACTGTTGGTCGTACATAATTTCTTACTATGGGAAAGTGATTGCATTTCCCGAGGACAATTCAGCACAAGTTTTAATTTTGCAAGATAAAGTTTTGTGTTGTTTTTAGTTTTTTTTTGGAAAATGGTTAAGTTTTCAGAATTTTTCTTTGCTGCACAAAATTCAGTGTTCTTTGATCTACTTAGCACAACCTTCGATTTTAAGTTAATAATAACTTGCGGTTCTACGAAAAAAAAACGTTTTCATTAATTCTGCCCGTAATTTTGAATTTTTCAAAAAATCGTTTGCAGCACGAATGAGCACAAACCTAGCACAATTTAGCACAACTTTAATTTTTGGAAATTTTAATTTTGCGGTTCTAACTTCCGGGACATCTTATGTAATTTGAGTTCAATTGGTTGAAGGCAAAAAAAACGGCGACCTTATATTGGCACTCCTCCAGGTTTTCAATTAAATAATTACACTAGTATTTAATAATAATAATAATAATAATAATAATAATTTAAATATTTTGGCACCGTTGGCTAGTAGAAATGAGTGCATAAGGTAATTAATGGATCGTGATAAAAATAAAATTTTCTTTCAGAAATTCAATGCACTGCTCACTGCAAGAGAAAATTCTGCCTAAAACAGACATATATATCCGTATAAAATAGTAACGTAATACAAAATATCATATCTTGGATTCAAACTTGTGACCTTAAATTCTGGATGCAGAAATACATAACAACACAGAGATTTTTTTATTAATATAATATCAATAAATTTAAATGAATTCTGTACATGTATATTATCTGAACATATCAATATAAACAATGTTGCTGTTCTATTATTAGATTATTACTTATTAATTTAAATCCGAAGATAGAGGCATGACTGAATTTAGTTTATTCTAGAATACTTAGTTTTAAATGTTATTGATGTATACTTCATTACTTCGTAGTTTTTCTAAGCCTTTTATGGAATGAATTTGAAGAGATTAAGTCAAGGCAATATGTTATTTACGAGATTGACGTGATTGAGGGCCGGGATACAATATAAAAGGGGATCTAAAATGTTTCGGTTCGAAGCGCAAATGATCGCTGCTAGGGCATAAATAATAAAAATTTTCGAAATATTTTTTGATAGGATTGAAATAAATCCTTACATTAATTGAATATTAAGAAATTAATCAAAAAGAAATTGTTTGAAAAAATAAGAAGCTATAATACGATTGAGAAATAAAATTTTGTATCTCCTTACGTGTAACCGAGTTGAAGTTAAGGAGAATCCGAAGCCAGGCTTTTCTGGAATTACATTGTTGCGTATGAAATCAAGCAGCAGGTAGATCGTCTTCAGTACGTAAAATCAATGAAAACTGTAAGATTAAGTATTTAAATTTTGTTAACTCCACCTAAGGTAGTTGTGCCGAAATTGAACCTTTCTTAGGAATTGTCTAAAATTTTCAAAATATGTAGAAAATATTGTTATCTAACTTTTTGCATGGATCTCCTATAGCTAACATCGGCAATCGCCACATTATGAAGTCTAGTATGAAAACGAATCTTACCATTGTACTAAAAAACTACAGATGTATAGTAAAATATCGTGTGGATTTTATGAAAAAAAATCAAAATTATTGTGCGTTTAGTATAAAAGATATAATATTGAAAAGAATAATATTTCTGTTGTCGCGAGACACATGATGGGGGTAGACAGTGACGATGTGGCAACACTGAGATGACATTTCGACGAATTTAACAATACTATTTTGAGGCTATAAGTGCATCACCATCATTTTCTCTGAGAATGAAATTGCAGTGTTGCCAATATCGTTCCCATACGAACTGTGACTGTGAATATGTGTATATACGTATATAGGATGCTTCTATTCGATTATACAATCCCAGTCAAAATTTTTGACCAATGGTTAGGAGAGAACATGCGATATCTTAGATCTATCTGTGCATAAACTTTTAAGTGTTTTTGCCGCGAGACGACTATCTTAATCCTAGACGGCTTCCCTGGATTCTTCTACCCTCACCAGATTCTGTGGATGACAAATGTCCCTCATTTGGATTCCCTGTATCCAATATTTTCCTTTCATTGCAAAGAGATTTTAATATATTCAATTTTCTTTGTTTTTAATGTCGAAGAGAATGATGTAGATAAAATTTCGTTTTATTGAAGTTAAGATGTTGAAAATAATGTTTAAATAAATGAAAATCGCAAAAAATCGAGAAATTGACATTTTGTGAAAAAATCATGTAATTAATCATTACATTTTCTTTTCTAGTTAATTAATTTTGAAATTTCAAACAACATTTTGAAGGGGCCTAATTGCACTTACGAGGATGTAGGATATTATTATATACCTTTAAAAAATTATATTTATTTGAACACCCGAAGCTCGGAAATTTAAAAAAATGAGAAATATCGGAAGTATAGGTAGAGTGTTTAATATTATTAATAATTGCAATGTATAATAGGTCTATCTCTTTGTTTTCTGATGAAAAATAAGATGGTTTCACTATGATAAAGACAAAAAATCATAAAAAAGTTATTTTTAATGAAAAAAAGGTTATTAAAGCTGAAAGATGGAAACAATTCGACAGAATTATAAGAAGCCTTTTCAACAAAATTATTTATATTTTCAGACTAATTCTCGAAATTAAATTGAATTGAAAAACATAAAATAAGCTTAACCAACTTCGGTGCAAAGGTTGCACAAGATACCGTAGTGGATCCTCTGGCGGACTTCACCTGACTCTATAGAATAGTCGAACATTTTGGAGCACACACCCGAGTAGAAATTTCGATAGGGGTCTAGTCGGGGACCCACACTGAGAAAAATGGATTGTAATCGGTAATGAAAATTATGTTACTAGGTATAATCTTGGACTATTAACTATGGGACAGCAATCTAGATGATTAAAATCATATAATCTCTAGATGTTTAAAAAAAAGATATTATCAGATAATATCTTAGATTATAAACTGAATCGAATATAAATTTTAACATTTATAATACAAGATGTTGACATTTATAATCCACAATATTAGAATTTATAATCCAAGATAAACACTAAGATTTTAATCTACATTTTACACAATCTAAAGCAAAAAATATCACTTACTGCAATTCTTATAATAATAATTATAATATTTACTTCTCCTAAAATCGGAACCCAATGTACGAATTTGTTAATAATCTATGTAATTTGTATATTATCTATGAAAAGTTCGCGACAAAACGTTCACGTGTTTGAGAAAAGAGCAAAACACATGGGTGACCCATGTCCGCCATGACACTTTACGGGTGTTTATTATCTTCAGATGTTACGAATTAATTGCTGAAGATTATAAAAATCTAACATCTAGAGATTATGTTCAGTAATATCCTTATATATTAGGTAAAACTTATAGATCATATATACAGTAACATATTTTATGTTACTGGATACTATACTATAGTTTTAACATCTAAGTTTTATGATCCATTTTTCTCAGTGCAGCCAGATCGTAACGCTTTTGTCAACTAGACCCCAACTAGATGTTCTAGTAGGGGCCTAGTGGGGATCACTCTTTTACAGCCCTGTCAAATAAAGGGCCTTACTATGGCCCTAATTATTTATTTTTAAGTATAAACGTATAAAATTATGCATTTGGGACGTTTTGAAGTAGAAATGCTTAAAATTTCTCCTTATATCGTCCCAAACACATCGTTATTTTCCTATATTTGTGTAATTCAGGGTTTACGCAGACTTGTAATCCTTTTCTTAAACCACAGTAAACAAATTTTCCTGACTTTCTCTTCGAGTCCTTTTGATGTATCCTATGTCAAAATTCACGTAACTGCTCTATTTTGGCGGATGATTGTATTAGGAAATTTCCATCCCAGATAAATCATCTTCTGGATCACTTGAATTTTCAGATGTGTCACTGCGTACCTCGTAATAATTTTCGTTGAAATCATCTTCTTCAGTATTAATTTTCATGTCCTGATGCAAGTGAGTTATCATTCCATTAAATTAAAATTGTCACGACATGACTGACACTTGTGTACTTTACCAAAGAGAGGTTATGTTGAGCGCCGCCTAATGGTCGTACCTTATAATTACAAAAGTAAGGTTAACGGGGATTTTGTAGTCGGGGCCACACTAGACACAGATAGACTTATCAAAGTAAGAAATTTCCCACTAGCGCCAGACGAGGCCTTGATTAGTTTTTTCTAGACTAGGACTTCTAGTCTGGGCCACGACAGAACCCCACTTTAAATGGGGAAAGATAGAGACATTTCTACACGGGCATTTGGGGTAAAATATAAAATACTGTTTCTCATATTTCATTGTTATGTTCGTTCAACTAAATACTCTCTTCTATCACAGTTTGGTATTTACGGCTATGGCTATGGCTATACACTTTTCTCTCCGTGTGATGAAAGGAAGCTAGAAATTGTCCACTTGACAGTCGTTGGGCAGCTCTTGGAATGTGCGTTACTTAGCGAAAGAAATGTCGCCTGTATGCATGGTTACAGTACAGGAGTACTGTACGAGTAGTTGTAATGGTACAGACGAAGAGGCAGACGACAGAAACGTGAGGGTTTGAGTGTCGCGCATTTAGATAATGTGTGCACCTCGTCCCTGTGTCCTTCTCTGCCTACTTCCATCTTGCTTCACTATATGGACTGACTATCTTTCGTTCGTAAAAGCTTAGAGCGTGCATCCTTTTATCCTCTTGTAACTTCGTACCTTCGCACTCTCCAGTGCATAGCCACTAGTGCAACGACTCACCACCAGGCGATGTGACTTGTGAGCGTGAAGAGCGAACGCCATATGAAGTATGGCACCAAGCCATTACGGGCGTAATTGCTTCGAAACGCGCAAAATACAGCTAACGGCTTGTCTTGTTCAAGTAGTTATTACGTTAATACTCGTGCGAATAAGGCAGGCGAAGAATAGTCATACCAATGGATTTTACCGCGAGGTGCTAAAAAAAAGAGTATAATACCATTAAATACGTCACAATATTAAACAGTATCACAATTAGTCAATTATAATTCTATAATACCTAATATACTTACGTTTTATAGGTCGATTATGTTCTGGATATGTTTTTGAGTAATATATTTAATTTTCACCTAATAACAGACTTTCCTCCTTAACTTGGCGTAATCTGGGTCACAAAACTGCCAAGGTTCCGGGTTTTATAAATAATTCATAATTGAGACTAAATTTTAATGCGAGTTGTAAGCTAGCTAGTTGAAACTCAACTAGCAAAGTAAAATTTAATTTATACTAAATTACAATCGAAAGCACGGCTAGAAATAAATCATTTGATAATTAAATAACTAGGGAGTAGGTTCAACGGGCAAACCCAACAACAATTTATTCTAACCAAAATTTATTTCAAAATATATTTGAACAATTTTCATACTTACAGACTTGATACACGTATCGACAAAATACCTTTTTATAACAATCTCTGTTCTCGTTCAATTTACTTGGAAACCGACGCATGGAAATTCAACAAAAGATTAACCTCTCTACTCGAGTACTAGTTTCGCTCCTCTAAAATCATCTGCTTTCAATTTGTCAGAAAAGCCATGCGAACACTCGGACCTTCACGTGCAAGGTGCGTGAGTTTCGTAAACTCAACACATGAGGCCTTGTTTTGATTGCACGCGCTTGGCTCGGTTCACGTTCTGAGCACTTGAGGGCCGATATTGGGTACAGTTGTGAAAACCGGTAACCTCTGATGTTCTTTAGGTTCCGTATACATATATATTCTAACGCACTGATTACAAATACGATAGTACACTCGAGTGTATGGTATACGGAGCTCAAAGAAAATCGAAGGTTACTGGTTTTCGGAACTTTATCTTCGATATTTTGATATTCGTTTCTGCTCCTACAGATTGTATTAAATGTTATTTTTAGAAATAAACATGTTGCCATGCCAACTGGAATTACTTACTACTGGAATTTTCATGTTGTTTAAAAATAGTTTTTAAGTGGTATTAAATAGTTTTTGAAGTAAGAATATACGAGAATTCTGCAGGAGAAAAAAATATAAAGAGATATACATACATACATACATACATACATACCTATATTTTGCGAAGACTTGCGAGCTGTCTCGTGAGTGTCGAAACGAGGCCCCTGTTGAATACTATTATTTTGCCCTGGCGACCGATTTGTATTACGAGCGAAAGAAGCGAAGAAGGGTCCCGTTAGCAGAGGGTCAAAACTCCTCCGCCTTCTACACTACAGCCTCCTTCTTCCACTCCGTCAGTTCTTTTTCGTTATACTTTCTCATCTTGCACGAAGACGAAGGTTAGAGGCCCAAAGACAGGTATAATATAACGTATATGTAACCTACCAACCTGGCACCACGCCTCGACTTAGCCTAGCCAGCCGAGAAGTTATTTATTATGGGTTTAGCGATTATATTGGATTTACACAACTTAAATACCGAGTCCGAGACAGCATCAACATACATAAATATTGTATTTCCTTTTTTCACGACTGGGCTCTCAGTCCACACTTACAAGCTAAATTCTAGGAATCCAAAAATTTTTCAAAGATTTATAGATGAAAGTTGACGTGTGCGCATACTTGTAGTAATTTCATGTGATTTTTTTTTACCTGTTTAAGCTTAACTATGAAATTCTTATAATAAAAAAGTTATATTACTATCTTATTTTTAATATTTTTCACAAGTTTTGAACCTCTACTGCAATAATTTGATTTCTAAATGAAGCGTTCTATAATTGAGCATATCTATTTAAAATCCTTTCAATTGAAAAAATATGTTAAATATTCCACATTGAAATGTTATAATTTGAAAATATGTTATCATAGAAAAATTAATTTTGGTTTGAAATTATTTACTGCTTTAATAATTGAACATTCATTACAAATTTCAATAAATTCCTTACAATGTAATAAATCAATTAAATGTTTTCAAATGTTGAATTTTTTTTTACTTTGTATGTATACTGAAGAGACAAATTTGTGCAATTTTTTTTTTCTTTTTGTTAAGTTTATAATCAAAGTGAATAATCTTATACGAATAAAAAATCAGGAAAAAGCCAGTCGACTGTAATTTAAAAAAAAAAAAGAAGAAAAATGTACTTTCGTTCATTTGTACCTAAAGTTGCAAAAATATTTTGTTTCCATGATCTTATTTTTTAATGCTCCTTCTAATGAATTGAAAAAACACGTCCATATTTTTAAATTTCAGACAAAAATTTGTTGAAAAATTATTGTACATAAAAAGTATATTTTATATAGATAAATGTAAGCAGACGAGAGTAAGCGAGACACGATCATAAAGAAAACAATTGACGGTTTTACCGATAATCTTTATGAACTTGTTTATTCTATACACTCGAACCCCTCAAATTTCACAAAATGCAAAACAGAGGCCTCCTCAAATTTCACCAAATTTCTTCCCTCTCTCTTCTTCTTTTTCTTCTTTAGGTAGCCAATAAGCGACCTCGTTGGCACTGTACGTGCGATTCATATCGTTCTGTACATCTAGCCACGAACTGGTGTTGGGTTTCACCCAATGATGTCTCTGTAACAGAGGAATGTTCTCCCAACAAGATTACCAAATCCCGAAGGTAGAGAAAAACAAAAAAAAAAAAACGTGCGCATGCACTCTGTGAAAGCGGGCGGCATATTTGAATTTTTAAAATTAAGGTCTAAATTGAAATTGAAAATTTAGATTTTAAGATGAGCATTTTTCAAGAATTTGAATACGTGCGAAACGACTCGCACGGATGGATTATTTAAAAATTGACAACTACAAAAGAGTGGAGGGCATTTTAATGATTTAAAGAGACCCTTAATTAGGGAATCTCGAATGTTATTGAAACGGGGGCAGGCCCAAAGAATGTGGTCCAGGTTCTCTTCAATATCAGGGTTGCAGGGGCATCGATCTGAATCAACGATATTTTTACGAAATAAGCTAGCATTGAGAGAATAACCCAATGGGAAACGCCTGCTTTGATCCGACACTCACGATTGGCGCAGTACCGCGCCAATGTTTTTGCCAACGTCCAGCCAAGCCTTGGCGGACGAGTGCTGGCGCAGTACTGAGTAAATGGTCCTGCCAACGTCCAACCAAGTATTGGCGGACGAGTGTTGGCGCAGTACTGGCAAAATTGTAGTTCGACTGCTGTGCCAAGAGTGGTAAAAATGTTGAGGTACAATAATATATAGGATTTTATTTAATGGTAAAAGATATGCGTTGCAATAGAGAAAATGTCAGCAAAAATAAAAAACACTTTTCATCACGCTTAAAAAGCTTGATATATACTTGAAATATTTTGGAGTGTATGAATCCATTAAATGAAGCAATTTTTGTTTTGATTCTTGGGAACTTCAAAATAAGTGAGAACTTATTTAATTGTCCGAAAATGTTTGGAAAAACCTTTTTATTTTATTCAAGGTAAGTATAATACTCGTAGTACAATATAAAATATTGTTTGTGTAATTATT
>UCOH01006525.1:0-11028 GCA_900474275.1 Synergus japonicus
ATGTGAATGATATATATATATGTACTCTATGAATTCACAAAATGTTATTTTAGCAGGAAACGGAAGGAGACATGATTAATAAATTAAGAACTTTAAGCTAATATAAATGTTTACCGAACGTGATAGAATTCGAAAATGAATAAAAAGATAATTAGTAATGAACTGTTTAATAAATAGGAACATGATAAGAAAGAATAAATATTAAGAGTAGATAATTAAGTTCGACGAAAACTTAGGCGAGATTGATAAATAACTGTGAATTATATTTCCAGTTGAGAATGGATTTTGTGTGTGAGAGTTCATAATTTAGACTAGCTATAGGTATTTTGAAGAATTAATATACAAAACTAAGAGGTCTTTCGAATATTCTGTAATGATTAATTGGACATTTAAGAACTGCTAGATGAAAAGAATAGTTTATAAAGAAATCATAAATTTAAGGTTTTGACAGTTTGTTTACGACGATATGTCGCTCTGGAAAATGTCACGCGAGAAAATTGACGCCAGTAAGGGCCGGTCGTAAAAACGATTCTTAGAAGAGGGCTTAGGTCACTTTTCGGCGACACGTGCAGTTCAAGTGTGATGCATGATTGGTCGAATGATCATAAAATAATTAGAATAGGGCTGCGCACTAGATTTGAGTGGTACAAAGTCGCTTGATCTTATCGGACACTTACACTGTGATGGTTTTAACTAAGATAAATTTCTTATCAACGGTGTAGAGTTGCGACTTCGATTGGTCCGTTCAAAAGATCTATTTTCTCTCCCTCCGACACAAACGTCAATAGAAAGCTCTCAATGGGTCCATTATAAACCTGTTTCATCTCTTACTGACGACTCCCCCATAGAGTTTGTTGTTCCTGGTCATGGCGATGAATACCTGGATCTTGCGCATACAATGTTAAGTCTTCGAGTAAAATTAATATACCCCACAAGAGTTGATTTAAATGGTGCAGAATTGGATAAAGTAGGTCCTGTAAACAATCTGTTGCACTCTTTATTCAATCAGGTAGATGTTTATTTTAATCAAAAAGTAGTATCACCACCAAGTAATTCTTATGCATATCGAGCATATATTGAAACATTACTTAACTATGGTCCTGCTGCTAAAAACAGTCGTCTTACATCATCTTTGTGGTATAATGATACCCCTGGAAGAATGGATGACCTTGATCGTAACGTTGGACTAAAAGACAGACAAAAACATTTCAGTGGTACAAAGTCGCTTGATCTTATCGGACACTTACACTGTGATGGTTTTAACTAAGATAAATTTCTTATCAACGGTGTAGAGTTGCGACTTCGATTGGTCCGTTCAAAAGATTTATTTTGTCTCATAGATAATACAAACAGTTGTCGTATACATATTGAAAAAGTTTTACTTGTTGTTCATCGAGCAAAAATTAGCCTAGGTATTCTACTCGCGCATGCAAAAGCCCTATCTCAGGGTACTGCTAAATACCCTATTACACATGTGAAAGCTTTAACTTTACATGCTGGGATTTATGCTGAAATACTTGATAATGTTATTTTTGAACAATTACCAAAAAGAATAATTATTGGTTTTGGCGATAATGTTGCATTCAACGGAAGTGGACGCAAAAATCCTTTCAATTTCCAAAATTATAATATTAATCATCTCTCTCTTTATTTTGACGGTACTCAAATACCATCCAAACCTCTTTAGCCGTCGTTTGGTGAAAATAGAAAGTTATACGTTGAAGCCTATCACACATTATTTAGTGGTACAGGCATTCATTTTCTAAATATGACAAAGATACTTATCCTACAGGAAACTGTCTTTTTGCCTTTGATCTTACACCTGACCTTTCAGCAAATTGTTATTCTCATTGGAATATCGTAAGTCTTAGAATTGAAATCAGATTTGAAGACGCACTTACTAGTAACATTAATTGTTTAGTATACGCTGAATATGATAATGTTTTGGAAATAGTTTCTGAAATAATCCAGACAGATTATTACAGACTTCAGTGCTTGAGTGAAGGGGGGGGGGGGTGAAAGAAGCCTAGCCATAAAAGCGATCACCATATTTGAACGTCAGTATTCTTTGCACTCTCCAGCGTCTCAGTCAATCAGTTACTTTTCCTCGCATCCTACTAGAAAACGAAAAATCATGGTTGACTATGTAATTGACACACAAAGCTTTCGATATGATGCTGGTCATTTCATTCTTAAAGAAGTAGCGGTGGTTACTTTGGATCGTTATTATATTACTCATTGGATTTCATTGTTCCAATGAATTTTCTTCATGCTAATCTTCGAGATATTACACGAACTGCCAAGGAGATTTACACACGAGGACATGAGAAAGCTGATTTACTACAGAAAATAACGAGTAGACAAATAATCAACTTGGAGGAGCTAAGCTGCCCTTTAATGAAAAAGCATAGATGAGTTTTGCTTCCATCATGGAGTAAAAAAGGAGCCAAAATTCATGCCAGATTACCTACGACCTTTGCACAGGGTCTTGCAAACATTTCTGAAGATTCTGATGAGGACACCGTAAACTTTTCCATGGAGTCAAACCAATCATCTTCTGGAAAACTATGAACAGTTTGCAATACTTCAAGTACTTCGCCTTCCAGAAGCACAGACAATAGGCGTATTTCCTGCAGATTTCCTCAACGTTGGACAAGACCAGCGGCAATAGTGGTTAAATTTGATGAGCTACGGTTTACCGCCTCTTTTACCTAAACATCTTCTTCGTTTACGGGGAAATTGTACCTTCTACAGATGGAACACAAAAAGACTTCAATGTACGACTCCATTGTATGTGTCACGGTTATTCTCTGATTCTACTAATTTATTTACAAATAATCTAGAAAAATATGATAATATAGCTCGCCATTTTTATAAAAAAATTGTTAAAGAAATATAATCTTAAACATAAAATTTCTCGTGTGTCACAATATCTAATATATGGCGGCAAATATTGTATTCCGAATTGGCTACTCTTTTCTTATTATAAAAATATATGTACTCATTTTTCTTTAATATGATTTAATTAATAAAACTTGATGGTAAAAAAAATCCAACTTTATTCACAGACCTACCCAACATCTGGACAATAAGTATAATTTAAGTTTAGAATTAATTGTTATGAAGTTCAATTCACTTAATAAATTTCATATTTGTTTTTACTATATAAAGTTACTTTTATTCTAAAATTTCTAACTAGCAGACTAAGGATGCAATCCATCAGTGACAATAGAACCTGCTTTTCGTATTTTCGCCAAACACAAAGCAGGTAGATCGTTTATAGGACCCAAGGCTTCTTACGAATGGGGACTGAGGTCAGAGAGGGGTGCAGTGTGTTAAGACTAATCACTTTCATTGACACGACCATCTGTTATCCAGATTTTCACCATTTTTCCATCTGGACCTTCGGATTGTGGCAAGGGGGCTGACGTCATAGGGAATGCAACACCTGTTAAAATGCGAGTGAAACTTAAAGTGTGGAATAAAAATCAGCAATAAAAGGAAGGTATATACAGCATCCGCAATATTTTTTATTTAACCACATATAAATTACAATGTTGTAACGCAAAGAATAAAATTTCATTTAATTTCAATAAACATTGAAAAAAGAAAACTTTTTCTCTTTTTTTTTTTCTTTTCCCAAAATAAAAATCTAAACAAATATAGGCTTGAATATTATTAACTTATGTAAACATTCGGTTAATATTAACACCAATATAATTTTTAACTCTAATACTTATTAAATTCCATTACACAATAAATATTCCAGTTACATAACAGTCAATAACTCTATATGTATACGATAAATTTACTATTAATTTCTCTAAATTAAATTCTATATCTAAAATCTTCATTATCATTACGTTTTTTATATATACATTTAGTCACAACATATTTAATATACATTTAATTATTGTACATAAATATAATTATCACATATAATTATCATATATAATTACAATACATACAATTATCGTCATCTAATTTATCTTCCATCTAATCGAATCAATACTTTTCCTTTTTGAATTTTTTTTTATAAATGTATCAGATGAAAAAAATCGCGCCATAAGATATGCAAATTATAATATAATTTACTGAAGACATGTTTAAAGTAAAAAATGTAATCTTTAATGTAAAATAATAATTTTCATTATTTACAGTATTTAAATTTACATATTTATTTAGGTAATTAGCAATGAGAATCTTGATATGTGTTTTCAAGCTAAATGATATTTATTATATCTATAAGATCATGAAAGTTAGAAAAATCTTTAATAGCACGATTTGACAGCAAAGTTTGTGAAAAAAATTTGGAGTATTTAAGAAATTGCATTAGAGATGATAGAAGCGAATTCTTCCCATGTTTAATTTCCGTAGAATGTACTAGGTGACTACGCATGTACGCAATCATATATATAATTGAAACAGACCTACTTTACAGAAATCGGAATTTCGAAACCATTTCGAAACTAATGACTGACATTTCAATGATGTTTAATTGATTTTAGTAGAAAAAGATTTTCACATTTATGGTAAAAATGGAAGATGAATTTCCGAAATATCTTAATTTTCTCGAACTTTTTTGAAATCCTTTAAAATCACTTGAAATCTCTTTAAATTATTTGAAATCCTTTTAGATTCCTTAAAATAATTTGAATATCTTGAAATTTTATAAAATTACTTGAAAACCTAAAGAAGAATCTCTTGAAATTACTAGACTCTTCTTTCGAATACTTTTGAATTCCCTAAATATTCTTTAAAATCCCGTGAAATGCTTTGAACTATTTTGAAACCCTTATAAAATTGCTGAAACAAGTTTTAGCTTCCACTTTTATAACTTTCTTGTTGACTACTTATTGTTAGTTCAAAACTTACTGTTTCACATACTAAATATATACACAGTATGTGTGAAAATAAGTTTTTAACCTTTCAGGTTATATTCTCAAAAATATAAAATGGATTTGAATGTTTGAATGCTATTATGTACAAATTATAGAAGAAAATCGCCTGAATTATCATTTAATATTATTGTAAAATATTTAAATTCGTTAAACGAACAATAGAAAATGAAGCAAGTAAAAATAAATGTCTGCTAACATTAGCTTGACATTTTCCATGAAAAGTTTGGTTGGTTTTTCAATCTGCGTTATCTAGTTCCTCTTTTCTCGAATGTGTCACATTCTATAAGATATTCAAATTTCAGGAGATGGAAATTTCACGTATGGCGAGGTGGTAAAGGTAATCGATATAACTTTACGTGAGATTGGAGATATTAGGGCGTTCAAGAAATTTAGTCTACATCTATCTTTACACGCACACTTGGATAACACTGAAATAATATGATAAATCCTCTTTATGCTATGCGTTGCATGTGATCCAAACTAAAGAGAACTAAATGATTTCTCAGTTGTCATCATTGACCACTGAGAAATGAAACGAAAAACTGGAACTTATTTGCTACAAAAATAGCGATAAACCACGGTACGCTACATTACGTAATAAATATATAATACTTAATTTTTTAAATTAAACTATATTTTTATATTTTTCCAACACTAAAGCGACTAAAAATGTAAAAGATTTCAGGATTAAAAATCTATATTTTTTAAAGGAACCTAATCTCTGCAATTCGAGGACTGCTGTTGCCCAGCGATGTAAGCCAGGTATGGAAAATTGTAGTTTAAATTCAAATCGGAATTAACAATTAAAATTAAAATGAAAACCTAAATTTTAATTTTAATTGAGAAAACATAAATTTTTATTTTACTTGAAATTCTATACCGACCTACGAATATAAATATGAGCACGTAAAAAAAAATAAAATTGTGTGATTAAGAACACAAGGCAGAAGTCAAACTTCGGGTGTTGTTCGCGAATGAAAATAAAGTAATGGAAAGATTAAAAATAAATACAAATACAACACATAAAAAACAATGAATAACTAGAGTGAGTTAAACAATTTTTCAATTAAAAAGCTAGGCAAGAGAAGTGAAACTTTCACGTCAAATTTTCAATTGTTAATTGAAAAATTTTTAAACTTACTCTAGTTATTAATTGTTGTAATTTTTTTATGTGTTCAAAGTTTCTTATGTAATTAACATCGGAAAAGTACCGTCCAACTTCAAATGCAGATATTTTTTTATACTTCCCCAGAATCCTTTAGCTCTGTGTATTTGTGATCTTTAGACTATGTTAAAAAAATACATTTAAGCGAAATTTTTCTTTATAAAAGTTGCAAAATGGCGCACCCCTAAAGTTAAACCAAAATTACAATTCCATTTTGTAAATTTTGAAAAAAAATTTTTCGTTTAGATGTGTTTTTTTAACATAATCTAAAGATCACAAATACACAGAGCCAAAGGATTCAGGTGAAATAGAAAAAAAAAACTCACATATGTAATACATCATTGGTGAAATAGGTTTGGGATTGATATTCATTCTAAAGAAATCCAAAATTTCTCGAATCAATCCTGAATTTTCATCCGAACAAAACACCTTCATTACGATTTAATCTAAAAGAATTTTCAATCCTCTTTACTTATTTTTAATCTGTGCATCCAATCCGAGTGAATATTAAAGGCCAATTGAAATCAATCTGAAATCAATCCGAAGGAAATTTTTAATCCATTCTTCGAATGCGAATGAATCTGGAAATTTATGAATTGAAAATCGTTTCAATCAGTAGGCTTTAAACCGAATGAATTCAGTATTTACTTTTCCAGTTATTTTTCTATCCTTTTCAATCTGTGCCCCAATCCGAATAAATATGACACTTGCAATCCTTTCCAATTAGAATCAACCCGAAACAAATCCGGTTTAGATGATACCATATAAAATATTTTATAGTTTCGGTGTTTTTTCTATTATTAAAATATCTTTTTGATCAAGATTAAAATCAAGCTGAAAAAGAATCAAAGAAGTTAAAAAAAATCTGTTTTTCTCAATATCTAACGGTGTTGAAAAAAGTTGTATACAAAATCCCTATACAAAATTATAGTGGTGTACAAAATTTCCCAGAATAATATGTTTTGACACTATAAAATGCTTTTTCTCATGATTCGCTGCATAAGAATAGGGGGTCGGTTTTGGACCACCACTTTTGGGCACGTCGAAAACGTAGACTTTCACTTTTGTCTCAATATATCCCACTTAATGACGCCTGCAAACTTTGCAATCCAGCGTAAAAAATAGAAATATGATATCTTTACAAATAGTACATTTCGATACTAGTGCGCGAATGTGATTTTAGCCTTGTGTGAACGTTTGCGTGGGAGCGAAGCGAGTGTGAAAAAGTCATACGAGGATAAAATCACTTTCTCACACATGTATCGAACCGTATTTTTTGACATGACGTGTGCGAAGCTTGATTTAGCAAACGCTTTTTTGACCCAGCATGTGCAAAATCGAATTTCGCGCACGGAGTGTCAAAACAAATTTTTCTCTGTTTTTTTCTGTTTAATCCGAATGAATCCGGTCAATCTAAAATAATCAGAATTTATACGAACTTTCAATCAGAATGAATCCTGTCTATCGGAATTAATTTGAATTCGTTTTCGACTCATACTTCTAGCCAGCAGTTAATGCTGAAAATTTCACAACGGAAACATTTTATTTTAAGCTCTTATATCATAAATAACTATTAAGAATTAAGTGCAACAATTACGTGCTTCACGCGATTTCCCTCGCTTGCCAACCTTTATCACTTCACTTTGCTTTTGTTTTAATTACCTTAGTTTTACTTAGTCTCAAAAATTACGTTATGTACTTTCAAAAACATTGTCCGTAATTTATAATGTATCTTTGTATCATATTCAAGTGATTGGCCTTATAATGAAATTGGTCGATTCAAATTCTTATACATATAATATCCTACAGCACTCAAAAAAACTTTACGACTTAATACAATTTGAAATGCAGTATAATCATCATTTTAGTGGCGCCTTTCTAAAATACTCTAAATAAAGTAAATATTTCAAATTAATGTTAAATTAATCCTTAAAGTGCATACCCTTAAAGCAGAATGCTTGAAGCGGAGCGGAAACGACCGACCGAACACCTAACATCGGTTACCCAGGTAGAAATTCACGACTGGCCCAGTACTGGCCCAGTACAGATTGCCGGAGTACCAGTACTAGTTGTTTGTACTAGGCCAGCATTGGGCCATTACTGGCATATAATGCATGGCAGTACTGGTGTTCGGTACTGACGCGGTACTGGAAACCAGTATTGGTTTTGTACTGGTACATTACTGGCAAACTACTGGTAGAGTACTGGCTACTATAGTCGCCGTAGTTACTGTTTACCAAAAAAGAATTGTTTTTAAAATAAGCACTGCACTTAATTTATGTTTGAATCATTTTAATTTATGTTTTATATGTTTATTTAATCACACGCAAGATCACTTACATATATAAATCGCACGATAACACTGTTCGAAAAATCGCACTCGCTGGGGATCGAACCCCTGACCCTAACATCCTAAACATACACCCTAACCGCCTGAGCTATTTAATCACTTGGAGTTCATGAACAAAAACTCAACTAAGCTCTTTCGATGAAAACCAGGGATAATTACGAGGAATGTAGATACATATATTTTTTGCTTTACACATTTTATGAATAGATGTATTTAAAAATTTTTCATTTTTAAATTTATCTGTTACAAAACAAAATATTTTTGTCATGAAATTTTATTTATATTTGTATTAAAAAAATTCTTTAATTGAAATTTTTTAAAATTATTTTTCCAAAAACGTTTGTATTTGCGAAAACTGAAATTTGGAAAATTATTGTTTACGAAAGAATTTTCTATATTAAAGTTGTAAGTTTATTTAATAGTAAAAATTGCGCATTAAAAATATAATTAAATTTTTTTTATGATAAATACCTTACATACATTTTCTTTGAGAACTTATAAGTAAAAAGTCTTTAATTTTTAGATTTTATAAACATAACTTGTACGCGGTGTTTTCAAATAACCTAAAAATTGTTTTTACGATGATTATATATATTTAATGTTTCTCACTATTTAGGAACACCTCAATAATGACATAAAACAATAAAAAAATTATATTTGGATGACTAGCATATTACTGCTCCGTTCGTGGAGCCAAACTTTTGCCAGTACTAATTGAATTGCCAATTATCTACCGGAGTAGTACTGCTCCATTCGTGGAGCTAGACTTTTGCCAGTACAGGCGAATTACCGATTATCTGTACTGACAAACTGTAGTGGGCCAGTACTGCCCCGATGGTGAACTTGGGCGGAGTACAGAAATTTCTACCTGTGTACTGGAGATGGGTAAGTAGGTCGGTAAGAATCCGAAACTACCCAGCCTTCAGCTGGGTGTCTTATGCAAGATTACCCCTCCTGTTATATAAAAAAAGATACATAGATAGATGGTTTCGGGCGAGGTGCCCCAACCCAGTGGGGCCCTACAGATGCTCAGGCTGATAGCCTAATGTGTCAATATCCTTATATACTCCAAGTGATACCGTATAGAACAAATCTCGGGTCTCACAAACCCAGAATGCACTTTAAGGGTTAATATCTACTTTTTAGGCCTCTTCGTCGCTTGTTGTAAACCAGTGCTGTCCAATATGGGAGTAAATAAGTCAAAACCGGTCAACTCGTCAATCCTTTCTCTTAAAATTTTTTATGGGTTAAATCTCCTCGGCTGCCTCACGGACAAAGCAGAGGTGCACCGAACGACGTTGGAAACTCGCGCTATTCGCCAGTCACGAAATGTAAAAAGGAAAATTCTCAGTGAAGCGCTCGGGGAAGGCGAAAGAACCGGAGGAAAGGAGAATTTCGTGAACCTCTCTTTGCACATCACTGTTGAAAGTGATGTACAACTTTTAATAATTTGAGTATAATTCTTCAATTAAAGAGAAGTTAAATATTTATTAAAAAGCGATCAGAAAATAAATCAGAAGAATAATCAACGTTAAACATAAAATCAACCAAAACTTTCTTTCTCCTTAAAAATAATGAAATGTTAATACAGTTCACATTATGATCTTCATTCAATGTTTATTACCTTTATGTTATTGGCACGTAGCTGATATAAAGAATATTACCTATAAAATAAGAAGGTCAAAGTCGTTAAAATATTATTACGTAAAATCGTAAATGAACGAACGCAAATCCCCTTTTATCAAACATTATGAGTCATTTAGTTAAAGGTTTAACGACAATTAGAAGAATGTTTTTTTATAATAGTTTCAAAGTACCATCATTTATGAATGCAAAATTATAACTGGAGTTGGGTAGATTATAATCTAGTGCATGTTGAATGAGTTATTTTACACAATAGGCGACTGCTTTAGTAAAAAAGAATGCAACAAGTGTCGAAGGAGAAACGTGGTCAGGCCTCCGTCATAACCTAGGGTATTTTTCTTCTCTTTGCAACGCGACCCCAAATAACTTGAAATCTGATAGGCGTTTCAGACATCCTTGAGAGGATATCAAGTTTCAGAAAATGAGATATAATACAAAAGATTTTAAAAAGTTTTTTAAGCTGTTAAGAAGAGGAAAAATTAAAAAAAAATATAATAACTCTTTTACTTTGCCGCACCTTTGAACCTCCTTCAACCCTTTAACTTATTTTTCAGAAGATTGTTATTATTTATTGAAAAGTTTAAAAATAAAGTTAAATATAAAACTGGAATATAATTTTTTAATGGAATCATTTCGGATGCTAATAAATCAATATTTTATAAATATTTCTAGTTTAAAATGCAATCAATACAACATAAAATTTAAGGTAGTTGTGCCGAAATCCAACCTTTCTTAGGATAAGGTGACCATTCGTCCTGTATTTCGCAGGACAGTCCTATTTTTTAGCAATTTGTCCTGCGGAGGTGAGCGTCCTGCAAAATGTCCTGTTTTTCAGAAATTTGTCCTGTTTGTCCCTCAAAACCTTTTTTTTTTTATAAAAACTAGAAATTAGCAGAAAACGAAACTCAGGAAACAGAAAATCATAAGAATGAAAGAGACAGTGAATTCATTTTGTATTTATGAGTTAT
>UCOH01006526.1:0-43226 GCA_900474275.1 Synergus japonicus
GTGCAAATCTTCTTCAGAACACTCTAGTCTGAGTCTGAGTCTGAGTTTGAGTTTTAGTCTCAGTTGGTCTTAAATTCGTCGGTTAAAGGTCCAGTCATCAGTGTAGTCGAGTTTCATTTTAAAAAGCGAAGGGTGCAGATCTATTACGGTGGATGTGTGTGAAGTGTCGAATCGTGAAGGCAACAGTTCGACCCAGTGTTCAAACAAGTGGAGGGTAAATGTTAAAACCCAGAAGTGCAGAAGTGAACTTAATAAATATCTAAATCCCACTAAGGAGAAACTATTGAAACTACAGAAGTTACAAAAGGAAGGAAATCCAGTGACACGACCAGGATAATTAAAGGATTACCAGTACACATCAAAAGAAACATCACCGGTAAGCCCAGTCATTCAGCACTCAACTTAGGCTCATTTTAGCTTTTCGTAAGGGTCATCTTCGGAAATATATATGTTAAAATTGAATAATAATCTAAATTAATAAATTATATACATTCTTTTAAAAAACCTTTCTTTCATTTGGCTTGTCCTCGTTCCCAGATTCCCATTAAGTTGTGGACTGAAACGAGGGAATTAGTTATATAGAAATCGAGTCTGTTGCCAGGTAGGTCGGTTAGTAAATAAATATTAGGTAGGACGTAACACAGTAATAAAAAAAACGCGATGTAAAAAATTTTTGAAGGGAATAAACATTATTATTCCGACACGAATTTCACGACACGATGCGGAAAATGAGAGGAATACACTTATAAAATATTCGTGAACTAGACGATGAAATGCGACAGGTGATGATGTAGGACGACAGTGGAAGTCGATTTGGTAGCGCGCTCACGAGGTGATAGCGGTGATTGTTTGTACTAAAATTATTACTAGAAAATGACGGTCGGTAACTTATACTTTTTTGTCAAGTGTAACTTATTTGGTACAGTAATGTTCAACGATGCCTTCCTCTGTGTTGTAACAACCCAACTCTGATTTCCATAAGATTCTAATGGAAAACAGGGTTGGTTCGTTACAAAACAGAGGAAGGCATCGTTGAAAATTTCGGTACACGGAAAAACTTAGTTGTCGAAACTTTCATTGACGAATCCAAAGATAGTTGTCAAAATTTTCATTGACTTGGTCGAGATCTTGAGGGTGCCGTCTCCTATTATAGCAGAAAACGCAAAGCAGAAAGCAGAAAATCATAAGAGTGAAAGAGACAAGCAGATTTTCTCTCTCTTTAACTCTAATGAATTTCTGCTTTGTGCTTCGCGTTTTCTGCTGTCATAGGACGGCACCATGAGAGTGGTGTCCCATGGATCCGGAATGCGTTATGTTTTTGCGCAAAGCCATGGGAGTGAGAGAAACACACTAATACTAGTATCTCTCTCACTCTCGTGGTTTTTCACAAAAACGCAACACATTTCCGAACCATGGGACGTCAGGATGAGAGAGAAAGTAGTATTAGTGTATCTCTCTCACTTTTATGGTTTTGCAAAACGATGCAACACAATTCCGGAACCATGGAACGCTACACTGAAGGTTAAAGTACACGCGTTTAGGAAAATGTCCTTCTCACACATTTTATCCAGAAAATGTGCGAGAATGAGCCAAACTTATAGGATAGTTACATGGTAGAGTGAGAAGAAGGACATTATCCTAAAAGCGTGTAATCAGGTGTAAAGCAGAAACTCGTGAGAGTAAAAGAGACAAACACATCTGTCTATCTCTGTTACTTTCATGATCTTCAGCTTTACCCCAACGTTTTCTACCAACTTGGGACTGCACCCTGAGGGTGCCGTCCGATGATAGCAGAAAACGCAAAACAAAAAGCAGTGAAAGTGACAGGCAGATTTTCCCTCTCTTTCACTCCAATATTTTTTTGCTTTCTGCTTTGCGTTTTCTGCTATCATAGGACGGCACCCTCAAGCGGCATTCATACCTTTTTTGGAAAATGTTCTTCTCACTCTACCATGTGACTCTCCCATAAGTTTGTCTCACTCGCACATTTTCCACACATTTTCCCCGGAAAATGTGCGAATGAGACAAACTTATGGGATAGTCACATAGTTGAGTGAGAAGAACATTTTCCTAAAATGTGTAAATGCAGCTTCACAGTCGGCTGTCATCGCATGATTACATTTTGCGTTGCGTCATGATGAGAGAGAAAGAGATACAATTTTACTTTATTCCTCATGTACACTCATTATGACGAAACGCAAACTGCATTTATGAGACGCCAGCCTGAAGGAAAGTTTCGACAACTAATTTTTTCCCTGTATTATCTACATACATCAGAATAAAATAAATAAAATCAGTATAAAAAGTAAAAATTTTCATCATAATGATGCTTTACAAAATTATTTAGACAGAAATGCTAAGATATTTATTATTATTTATATAGGTATTTACTAAGTTCACAAGTTTGAATTTCTCTTTCCAACATACATTAGACAGACAGAGAAGTCCGATTGTCAGGAAACCATTATAGCCATTGATATTGTATCAATGTCAAAAGAAACATGCATTTATACCTCTTTCCGCCCGGCCGGCGCAGGCATATAGTACATGAAAGTAAAAGAGATAGAGAATGTAAAATTGGACAAAAGAAACACTTTATCTATTTTACTCTCATGCACTTTCTACCTGCACCGGTTGAGCAGGCAGGACTCTCTTCCTCCCTCACTCACTCGCTCGTTCTATCGTTCTCTCTTTCTCACTTTCTTTCTCAATCAACTTTCTCAATCCTGGTTTCTATTATTGTTTACTTTTTTACCGCCGGTGTTTCTTTGTGCGAACCAGCGTACTGCGTAATTCCTTGTGACCATGTCGCAAGGTAAGCAAAATCATTTTTTAGAATGAATATTGTTTGAAAAAATATAATAAATAAAGAAATAAGTGAAGAATAACTAAAACTAAAATAACTAAAGAAAACAGAAGTATACTTTTGTCTTCTCTTCTTTCATTATGAGGCAACGGAAAACGCAATTGTGATTGAATGTACAAAAAAAAGTGAATATTTCCAACTAGGCAAAAACACATTGACATCCTGAGGACGTCCTAAAGACATCCTTAGGATGTCCATATCAGTCCAAATGGTGTCCAAAAGACGACTCATTTATATATTATTTTTATTAGGAACAGATATTGGTAGGGGCCAGCCCCGCAAAAAAATTAGCCGGGGAAGAGGGAAGTTGCTCAGGGCAGCTCGATATCTACAGAAGCAAGTAGCAAAATGTATTTTAAAAAAGTCGCCGATCTTGTCACCGATCAAAGAAAAGAGGAATCCACCACCACACCAGCTGGGGTCCATTGCCTCCGGTGAAGAGGAAGAACAGAATACTCCTCAAGAGAGACGACCTCCTCGAAGTAGAGGAATTCGCCAAGAGCGCATTTTAAAAAGTTTGCGTAGATTAATTAAAAAGAATTAGATTAAGTTTTTTTTTTTTCAAAGTAAAGATAATTTTTTTATTATTTTCAATGTTCTATGTTCTTTTTATGTATTTTTTTTCATATTTATTTTAGTAGTAGTATTTATTTAGTGTATAAGTTGTAAAAATATTAATAAGTGAATTTATAAAGAATTAGACTAAGATTTGTTAGAATAAAGATAATTTTTTTATTCTTTTCAATGTTCGGAGTTCTATCTTCTTTTTATGTGTTTGATTTGTTTCATATTTATTTTAAAGTTCAAGTGTTTTCTTTTGTTTCTTATTTATTTTAGTATTGAATAAGTTGAAATATATTGAATAGTGAATGTTGTTAAAGTATTGTATGTCACGAATTGCGTGTTTAGTTCTTATTTACTCTCCTAGTGTATAAGTTGATTTTTACTATTTATATTTAACAGAGAAAATATTTTATATGATTAAATTTTTATAATTTTCAACAAAATTTCGATTTTTATTTTAGTTGTTTCCTTTTATTTTATTTTAGACTTTTTAATTTTATTATATTCAGATTTAGAGTTAAACACATTTGGTAATGAATGGTCACTTCAAAATCATCATATATTAAGAAATATTTTCAATTAAAACTTATAATAAATAGCGTATAGCGTATAGCGTATAGTGTGCATTGAGAACAAGCTTAAACTCTTTATTAATAGTTTTATTTGTAAATTTTTCCTAATTACGTATATTTATAGCAACTGATGAGGTTGCCAATCATTGTGCGAATTATTTCATTTAAAATTTCCCGCAAAAAGCGTTACGTGCTAGGTTGGTATTCGTAGTAGCTCTATTCAAATATCCCGCGGAAAGTGTCATGATTTACTGCGCGGGTCACGTGATGGGTGGAGCGAGGCACCTGATAGGCGGATTGAATCACGTGATGAGCTGATCGTGGACCAAGAGTGGGGAACCGGAGTATATAAAGGGGTGCTCGAGCCACCAGCGGCATATTTTTTCTGTTACAGGTTCCAGCAATAAAATGAATTCTAGCAAAACTGGAGACGACGGAGAGCCACAGCAGCCTACCTCCACCCAAAGTGAACCTGCTATATAATGATACCTGATGATAATGATACCATCATCCTCAACTCAGATGAGGATGATGATGATGATAGCGACACCATCATCATCATCCTCGATGAAGCCGACGACGACGACGTCGATGTGGATTCATTAATCCTTAATATTGATGGGGAAGAGGTTAATTTAATTTAATGTTCAAATATTTTTAATAAATTTAATTTTTTATTTCAATTACAGATGGCAGACCTATTGGACGGTTGTCCTCAATTTGAGGAGCTGATGAGGTATCTGGATGTACCATCACCATCGCTACCACCACCACCACCATCACCAGTTAAATGTCAAGCTCCATCAGTGAGACCACCACCTCCTCCTCCAACAAGACCACCATCACCGCCACCAAGATTAATTAGATTGGATCGAAATCACTGGTGGAGGAGTAGGACATCTGAGGAAGAGGAAGAGCAGCATCGTCGTCGTCGTTATAGGTGGATTCGCCGGTCGCGATCTCGATCTCCACAACGAAAATAATGTTTTTTCTTTAAAATAAATAACTTTTTTTCATAAATAAAAAAGAACTTTTTTTTATTAATTTATATTTTCTCTCTCTCTCTCACCCTCTTAGGTTAGAACTGCGCGCGCATTTTAAACTTAGTGGGCATAAACGTAGTGGGGATGAACTGTGGAAAGTGGGGATAAGCTATCGGTATATAAAGCGGTTCGCGAGCCACTAGCGGTAGATTTTTGTTCACAGGTACAGCTGAATGTTCGAGCAGCTAAGATGAGATAAGTAAATAATTTAACTAATATTAAGTTAGATTAAGGTTAAATATAAAAGTAATATTAAGGGAGAATAGGTTAAATATATATAACTAAAATTTTTTTACATCTTAAAAGTAATTTATTCAAAAAATCTTAAACTATGTTTTACAAAAATGATTGACAGTTATCATAGAAATCTTTTAACTTAATATTAACATCTAATTCATCAGTACCTCTAGCAGCATTAGATACATTGATTGGATCATCTAGAAACCAATTTCGGAGAGTAATTACATTATTTACCACACAGTTTCCGTTTTTAAAAGTATGATTTGTACATGTATTTGACAACTTTTCAGGTTTTAATTTCCCCAATGACGGACAGTTAAAATCCTCTAAATTTTGTACATTCAGTATATATTTCTCCAACCATGTCTTCTTTTCGAACCCCTTTACATACATTGTACGTGCACCTGCTAATGTTTCTTGAAGTAGAGATCGTAGTTCTTCATATGATACATCGCCAGCAGTCCAATCAATTCCATGGTGGTTTCTTGTGAGCCACGTATTTTCACTCTTATACCATCCAGGTAGTGAACTCCAGCTGCAGGGTGCTTCAAAGAGATAAACCAAGGGTTGAGCTTCTTCTTAAAGAGGGAGAATGGCCAACTTCTTGAAGACAAAGTTGTTATAGGGTCGCTTGAAGCCTTGAGTGTCTACGATGAACTCCATTTCACCTGAAAATGATTTTTCTAGCTGGATTCGCCCTTTTTATATCATTCCGTATTACCCCCACCACTCAATATTAACCCCACTATCTCATATAATTTTTTTGACAGCGCCACTGATGGGTTTGTATTGAACTATTCGATCATGAATAATTAAACAATAGGCTGCTGTCGAGGCAGGGAAATTATTACCAGATTCAAATTCTAGTCTTACATCGACTGAAGTCTGTTTTAAAAACTCATTTTGTTTTGAGCAATCAATTACAATGAGTGGAGCATGGTCTTTGAATGTATTCTTCTTTCATGGAGGTTTAGACTCTTTCCCATAATAGTACTTTTGGAAATTTGCATACATTTCATACAATAATGCAAATTGATTCTGATCAAAGTTTAAATTTAAATTACCATACGGGTAATATTGAGAATTTAAAAAGAGTTTAACGTTTGTAAGGTTACAGTGCTCAAAGAAATTGGCATATATCTTGCGCTGATCTTTTAGACCTGTTTGGAATCCTAGTATAACATATCGTGGTTTTTCTAATTGAGTTGAAGTTTTCACTTGCCACACATGTTTTTGAATAGCAGGAATTAATGGATATTCATACATATCCCATGATCGAAAACTCATTGAAATAAGGGGGTCTTTTTCAATAAATTTCAACAATTGTATCTTGTGTCGATCTGATGGTAGTAAATAGGGAACCATCCACTCCACTTTATGAAGCAGAATTTTGAATTCTTCAGCTTCTCCTTGTGCTGGTTGAATAATAGCATTAATATCTGTACGCGATCTTGTTAAGATAAGTTCATGTTTAGCATTCATAATGACCTTTCGATAATCTTCTGCGAACCCTAAAATCATGTTGAGTGGTATATTTACATCAAAGTAACCAGCTTCATTTGTTATTCTAGCATTTACATTTACATCTAATACAAGCCAACCTGCATTTTCAACAGAATTTTCTTGATTAGAAGTTAGAGAAATGCATCCTTTCATTGTACTAGTATGTCCAACACTTTTACATCGGTCAATCTCAATACCATTCAATTCATAGCGAATTTCATCAAATAGAAAGCAGACTGCATTACTAATCAAATGCGTAGCTGTCACAGCTGTAATTCCATCATCTTTAACTAGTCTTCCATATATGTGCAATGAGCTTTTACTTGGAAGAATACATAAATCTTGATGTTGAACAGCAATTCGAATTTCATCACTGTTATTAAATGATGATGAAGCGTAAGGTGTATGAGCATGAATCTCATAGTGAGCTAGAGATTCATCATAATTCACTGGAGCTTGAATGTTCAGTACTTCTTCCATATTTATAACAGCGGCCAGTAAAAAAATATAAATTAATAGTCAATGTTTCCTCTTCTTTTTTTTCTTCTTTTGCTTTCTTGTACAAGTCTCAGACCTAGTTGCTTCATGAAGAGCGCGTTCTGAGATGTTAGTCTCTTGCGAACTGTTTGAAGACTGAATGGTTTCTGACATGGTGGTTTACTTATATAAATTCCACCCACTTTACGGTTATAAACAATACCCATCACGTTGACTTTATGTGTAATCGGATTGTTATAATTTCACCAAGTTTCCGTCTTGATCAACAATGCGGAGTTGAATAGCGATCGGAAGGTAAATGACATGTGATGGCACTTCAATGATCTTATATCCAGGTGGAGCTATTGGGAAGAATTCACGAATCGTGTGGACTTTACGATTGTTAATATAAGCTCCAGTCGTAATATTACACTCAACTCTGAGATAATTCAGCTTGAGAATAGCTACTGGTAAATCTGATGTATGATTCTTACTAGCTTCAAGAACACGTGGTGTAAATCCCAAAAGTTGACCAATAGAATCTTTTGGCTTAAAATTAACTTCATGATTACTCATGATTTCACTACGCAAGGTATTGTTGTTGGGTCTAATAATTATTATAATATCTTTAGTTTCCAAATTCTTTTGTACATATTTTTCAATATCTTCAATCTCATAGCTACCAGGGGGTATAAAATTTATTATTTCCTACATCAACGTTAGGAATTGAATTGAAAGTGAGTAATTCAACTAGACCTAAAACATAATTTTTGTTTGGTGAGAGCTCTATTGGTGGAAAATATTCTGCTTCAAGTACAGATGAGTTGCCTGAAATAGTCAGAGTGAGCGAGACTATCAGTATATATAAAGACATCATCCATGATGATGTCTTTATATATACTGATTCCATGTGAGCAATTACTTACACTTATATAGACTATATTTACTCTTTATTTTAAGCTGTCCACATAGAAATTTAAGACATAAATGACCACACTGAAATGTATCATAATCTTGATATCTGTCATGATTGTATTTTATCAAGCTACCAACACCCAGGTACTTGACAAGTTCTGAGGGTGGTTGAAGGTTACCAAAACTATCAAAGTACATAAATTCATTACCATTCTTTTTAAATGCTACCCAATGTGTACCAGGGCCGTCTCTATCATCAAGATTAATCACGGCAGATTCATTTTTATAAAAACCATTAATAGGTCATTCATTTCGCATAAAAACTCCACGAAAATATGGAATCTTTAGAGTCTTGGCATAATTGAGTATATCAAAATCAGTTAAGGCGCGATGTGGCAGCTTCACTGCAAGTTTTTTGACTTACATTTTTTCGTTTTAGATTTAAGACTTTGACCTTTAGGATGGGGATTGAGATAAAGCCCTAAACCTTGACGATAGGGTTTCAAGTATAGTCCTTTTCCAAGAGCTAACTCCTCCATTGCTCTATTATGACGTTCAGTTTCATGAAGTTGCTGTTTGGCTGCATTAGAATCATTTACAGCTTTTGCTACACCAGCTGCTCCACCAGCTAGAGCTCCAAGTGCGCTAAGTCCAGCGAAAATTGGAATTAGTGGTAAAATACCACCAACTTTTGATGGTACAGGTAGAATACGAGGTGCTCTCACCTTAACTCTACCTCCAGCCAGGATTTCTTAGCAGCATCCACAATTTTCCTCAGTACCACTCGTTTCTTTGATCTTTGCTTCTTATTCTTCTTCTTCTTAAAAGCCTTTTTATTCTCCTTTCTCAACCCCATTCCTAGTTTTGATTTAACTTTCATAACGTTAGGTATAGTTAATGCAGCTGCTTTTTCACCAATACCAGAGTTTTTAAATAAAACACGTTGCCACGACTTTTCAGCTAGTGTTCTATCTGCAACGTTTCTCGCTTCAATATTCTCTCGATTTTTTGAGTAGGAAATATCGTGCTCCTTACAAGCAGCGTCCAATGGATTTATTCCTGGATCACCTCGTTCTAATCATTTTGCCAGCTTAGTACCTTCCCACAATACTGGTAGCCGGGTAAATGTAACTCGAAAGGTAACTTATTGATAATACTATTAATAAGACCTTTACCTCGTTGTCTTATCACTTTTTCTCTCCCGTGTACAAGCATTCCTTACTCTACGAAGATTAGTGTTAGACTGACTAGCAGGCTATATAAGCACTGTATTTATAGTTTTTATGATAGTCAAGATCAAGATGCGGTTCGAGAAACAACCAAGCAAACTTCCGGTGGCAAATATAGTTACTCTCGTTCAGCCTAAGCTGAAGAGAGTGAAACATCACGGTAGTCTACTCTCAGATAGTATTCGTGCAATTTTTTGTGGACCATCAAATTGTGGTAAAACAAATGCACTGCTTTCTCTAATTTTCCATCCAAATGGTCTGAGATTTGAAAATATGTATTTCTACTCAAAATCTTTACAGTAGCCCAAGTATAAATTTTTGGAAAAAGTACTGAAAAATGTAGATGGTGTTGAGTATTTTCCATTTAGCGAACATGAACAAGTAGTTTCACCTGACAAGGCTAAACCCAATTCTATCTTTATATTTGTTGACATTGCTTGTGAGAAGCAAAATAATGTTAGAGCCTTCTTTTGCATGGGTAGACATGTCAGTGTTGACTGTTTTTATCTATGTCAGTCTTTTGCTCGTATTCCTAAACATTTAGTTAGAGATAATGTTAATTTATTAGTTCTTTTTCGACAAGATGATAAAAATCTCAAACATGTGTATGAAGATCATGTAAATACTGATATGACATACACTAAATTTAAAGATGTATGCTCAGCATGATGGAATACAGATAAATATGGATTTTTAGTTATTGATAAAGATAGTAATTTAAATCAAGTTAGATATAGAAGAGGATTTGATTGTTTCATTATTCTATAAATATAAGAGGTTGTCTGAAAATAAACTTAGTTCAATCTGAGACATTGAGATATAAACATGTTTCGAAAGGAAAGAGATGTACTCAGTCAAATAGCAAAAGCTAGCGATGCAATTAGACGAAAACACCGAATGCAAAAGATGGGTAAAGAGGCTACGGAAAGTCTTTTGAATGAGGCTTTTGAACCTCTAGTTACACCACTGCAAAAATTAGTAGATGTTTCTGATGTATCAATAAATAAAAATAAATTTATTAAAGATAAAATTGAAAAGGAAGAAAAACAAGAAAATGAAGAAGATAATGGTCATTTTTCTTTCTCCACTGCTATTGATGAAGATAAAGAAGATATTTCTCATGATACAACTATGATTGAGAAAAGTTTTGAAGAAGAAAATGTTCAACCTACTGAAAATTATGACAAGTTAACAAATAAATTTCTCTTCTTATTAAATAAGGAAAATATAGGAATAAATATAGGAATAAATATAGGAAACAATATTTGGATACAATATATAGTGTTCGTAAACTTAGTGATGGATCGTTTATGATTGGTGACACACTTATAAGTTTTGAAGGTCAATTCATCCATGTTGGTAATAAGAGTTATGTGAAAAATAATCGTTTGTTCGAACTTTTATTCAAAGAAAAACCTAATAAAACATTCATCAATGAAGATGATCTAGACAAATACAAAGAAATTCTTATTGATACTAATGCTCATAAGAAAAACTATAGTTCATCTGAACCGATACGTTCTGATAAAAGTATCAAATATAAGAATATAATTAAAAACTCTTTCCCCACAAAGAATCATTAAAAGAACGACGATCAAGTAAAGGAGGAAGTTCATTAAAAAAGAATAAACAAAAAAAGTACACTTTGCCCGAATTCATGAGAGTACCAGAAAATCAAAAGCCTGACTACATTTATTGGGATAATCCTAATGAATTAGTTGATCGTCTTCGTCTACTCATGGCATCTCAATCAGCCGGAAATCCGAGTCATAATAATGAAATAATGTCCATTATTGAGGAATTACGTGAAGCTAAAATCATATATTAAGAGAGTACAACTGATTATAACTTCAGTATCAAAATGAGCATTGACGTGTTTGGACGTCCACTGAAACGGACTTGTTCATCATCCGGTCGTGGACCTACTGGTATAGGTTTTAATATTATCTCAAACGGTAATTTCGACATCAATAAGAAAAGACTTTGTAACGTGGAAGCCGCTGAAGAGCAATACGACGCAGTTAATTTAAGACTTGTACAATGTATTGTTCAAAGCGAGATCCGAACACTCTATCAGGTTACGACATCTATGCGTAACGAAATTGATAATAATAATATTTTGACGCGAATTCTTGAAGAATCAATCAACGAAAAAATTAAGAATCTTCAAATTGATACTCAACAAGAGTTATCATTTCGCAACGCTGAGTTCATTGCTATATTAGACGCTCGATTGATTGCACTAGAAAATGGACGCAAAGAAAGTGACAGTAGTCACAGAGTTGCATAAACCAGCAAGAAAAAGTTATCCACGTCGTCGTGTGATAATGCGTGGTATAAATGACACCTGGCAAGCTGATTTAGTTGAAATGATTCCATATTCTCGAGAGAATAAGGGTTTCAAATACTTGCTTACAGTGATTGATATATTTTCAAAGTATGCCTGGGCTGTTCCTACCAAGAGTAAAAGTGGAAAAGATGTTACTCAAGCTATGAAATCCATTCTTGTACAGGGACGAGTTCCAAAAAATTTACATACTGATCAAGGCAAAGAGTTGTACAACATACAATTTAAGCCACTGATGCAGCAATATAACATCAAATTGTATTCAACTTACAGTAATCTAAAAGCATCAATTGTTGAACGATTCAACCGTACACTCAAGAATTTAATGTGGCCGGAATTCAGTTTGCAAGGTAATTACAAGTGGCTGGATATCTTACCCACTCTCGTTTCCAAATATAACAATAAAAAACATCGAACTACTGGTATGAAACCAGAAAATGTTGGAAATGCAGATGAAAAGGAACTTTTACAACGTTTCTTCAAGCAAAGAAAAATTCCTTCAAGAAAAAAAAAGTTCCAAGTTGATGACAAAGTTCGAATAAGCAAATATAAGAACGTATTTGAGAAAGGATATACACCAAAATGGACGACAGAAATATTTACTGTGGACCAAGTGATGCCTACCAAACCAGTAACATACAAACTGAAAGACTATCAAGATCAACCTGTAGCTGGAGGATTTTATCAACAGGAACTTTTAAAAGTTAAATATCTAGACATTTATCTTGTAGAGAAGGTCCTGAAGAGACGTGGAAATAAAATTTATGTCAAATGGCTAGGCTTTCACAGTTCACACAATAGTTGGATAGAAAAGTCAGATCTTTAATGAAATTAATATGCTAGCATTAAAGTATAGTTAAAGTATAGTTAAAGTATAGTTCAGTTAACGTTAAAGTCATGTTAAAGTATAGTTAAGTTAACATTAAAGTAATGTTAAAGTATAGTTAAAGTATAGTTAAGTTATCGTTAAAGTAATGTTAAAGTATAGTTATGGTAACGTTAAAGTAATGTTAAAGTATAGTTAACCTAACGTTAAAGTATAGTTAAATTAACATTAAAGTATTGTTAAATTAACGTTAAAGCAAGTTAATTTCGTGTTCAGGGCACAAAGGAAAATCAGAATGAGTACCATGTAATTCTTCAGGGTAATCTAGATCTACTTCTAAAATATAGCCAACGGGTGCATCATCTGGAACATTAAACTTAAAATTATTATTACCAACGTTTGAAACCCACTTGAAACCACCGAATTGAAGCGCATGAATCATACCCCAACCATAAAGGTTGTTTGCGTCAAAGTATACTATATAAGTGATTTCCTCATTGTCATTAAAAGCTTCCATGTAAGGGTTCTTGGCTTTGGCATAACGATTGGAGCATTGACTAACTCCACCTCTTATACCAAGCTCAATAAACATTACTTTATTAATGTCAGTGAGGAGTTCTAACTTTATTTTAGTATACTTTAACATTGCGTCCCGTGTTAAACCAGGAGTCGTATAATAATGCGCTCGATCTAGACCATATGCTTTCAGACACTACTCTCTAAAGTTTTCAAAAATATCCGCAAGTAACAATATATCTGTCTGTATATACAAGTATACATAATCACCAAGATTTTTACAATCGAACTCAGACCACACTCGCTGCGCATGCTCATAATCGGCGTCGGATACAGTTGAATCATTCAATCTACTATAAAATCTTTCTTTTGATGGTAGTTTCGTCTCATTGACTTTTTCCTTAGAGTCAAAGTACTCATAAGGGAAAACTCCTTTGCGTGTAAGCAATTGAATTTTTGCACTACTAAAATTTGAGAATACAGAGCTGACAATCTTATACTCACTAAGATACGACGCTAATTTATCTAACGATGATGCCATAAATTGTAATGAGTCTATGAAACGGAATTTGATTAGATTCCCTTTTACATTCTTCGTAAAACTTATATATTTCTCTTTGTTTAAAGGGAGAAGATCAATTTGTCCTTCAAACTCTGTAACAATTGCTTTAATTATAAAATGAGCGTCATACCCGCTAAGATTATGAAAGACAACAGGAATGGTTCGCGAATCTTGATAATTTACATTACAATTTTTATGGGCAAGTCCACGATACTTCCCTGTTAGATGACAATGGTCTCTTACCTTTTTCTCACCAAGGCCAAATGTGCTCTCACATATATGGCAAACCGTTGCATCTCTGAAGCTTCTCTTTTGGTCAGCAGTCAAGTTCTCCATTGGTATAGAGCACATAAATACCGTTTCAGCGTCCTCTGCGACTTACTGTAGCTTTTTAGCAAACCACTTTGCTGGATTCTCTTCTTTTCTAGGTGAAGCTTTGTATACAGATAATGAATCATCGTATGAGCACTTTAGATAATAACCAATACTTAGTAGTTTATGGTTTTGTATCACTTTGGTGTTGCTTTTGGTTTCTTGAGATTCATCCGCAGGAATCAATAAGCTTTCACAGTCTGCATAAATGATGAATGGTACTTTTTCCTTATTGTTAAAATTTCTAAATGTAACAATGTTATTCTTATCACAGTCTGGTAAAATAATTTTAGTATGATTTAAGATCTTACAGTTCTCCTCATGAATCAGCAGCTTACGTTAATCTTCGAAATAATGCAAGCATCGATCACATATTAACTTTTTACCTTTATGTTTTGACAATTGTGAACCTACTAGTCTAGACAGGCTTTTGATCCAGACATAGTGGTATTTGAAGGGAGTATTAGTTGCATGATCACCTTCTGCTTCTTCTTCACTTAAATTCTCATCTATGTAATGATCTTCAATACGCAGAAGATTTATGTTGTTCTCTTTTTTGTGATGTAAGATATAGAGGAGAAACAGAGAACTTATTATTTTTTAGAAGAAGACCGTATACATTATAACCTTTTATTTTAGATTATAATTGTGAAATCTTGAACTTATTAACTTAAACGATTTTTAATTTGAATATGCCATTTGAGCGCCAGCTTGTTTTTCTCAAAACAAGCAAAAGTAATATTAAAACGAATTGAATCTACGTTATGTAAACCCTAGGCTAACACAGTATCGCGGAGAGGGCGGGGAAAGGGAATATTCACTGAGAAACACTGCATTTACAAAGAATTAACAAATTAAATTTATTAAACAAAAGAAGTAATTATCACGTCACTGAAATATTCAATTATAGCGATTGGAGCAAAATAACAAAGATATTGACGAACCACTGCTCGTCAAGGTACAGCGATGCTCAAAAAGAGACACGATTTATTAACTGAAATAATCACAAGGAAGAGAGAGAAAAGAAGTCGTTACCTATGCTTACGAAGGCGTGTCAAAGCACGCGCCTTCCACGAACTTGTCTCCTGGTCAAGTTCGGCATTTCAGAAATAACCAAAAATCAAGTACAAATATAGTTGTCAACAAGCCGAATCCAAATAATGATCAATCTCACTGGGTGGTTTCCTCACCACATCCAGGGTAATCTCAAATACAAGTACAATCACTGAAGAATGCGAGAACTTAGCACAAAAGTTAAAAGGTCTTACGACGAACGACTACGAGCACAGAGTGAACAAGTCAACTTCTCTCTTCCTGTCTCGTGGCGTGCGCGGAAACAGGCAGCGCCACGAAGTTACTGTGAAACTGAAATAATATAGCGTAAATGGTAATAATTCGTTGACGACCGGTAATTCGTCGACGGTCGGTCCCACCGATGATTCTGCTCTAGGCCCCGAGATGGCGCTGTGTGAGTTGTCATCCTCCTGGTCGTTCGCGTGCACGGGAATCACATCCATGCACCTTGACCAGGATCCTCTTCGGGCCTTTACGATGCGGATAGGACTTCAGTGTAGTGTGAATGTGTGTGTGTGACTGCAACTCTGAGCCCCCATGGCTCAGGGTTAATATGAAACAAAAGAAGTGTGACAAATATAATAATAATTTGGAGTGAATGTGTTTTCCCATGTTCCGGATTGCTGGCTGATGGTCAGCTGATTGTTAGAGAGCTCATGTGCTCCAATCAGCTGACAGGTTGTGTGCAAACAAACTAACACTCTGTGCTAGGAATTTATCGCGAGTGAAGTTAGTTTTAAGTTAAATTATAAAAATGTGCGTGGTATAAAATATATCGCGTCACAACATTTATAGAAATATCATTCTGCGCCTCAAATTTTAGAATATCTGAGAATGCTACAGGAAACTCAATTCCTGTAAAATCAAGCACTTCTTAATAATGTCGGTATTTGGAGACACGTGTTGGATGTTCTTCAGACGGATACAGTGCCGATAGGATTGCCCATTTAAAGCATTGATTATCAGCATTTTGTACATTAATACAAGCTTTCTTTCTTTTAATGGATGCAGGTAAAACTATGTAAGAACTCGCACGCATAGGGTTATATTTATTTACATTAATGTCTAATCTATGAATCCAATGTAACTTCCAACCAGAATCTTGTTCTTCAAAATCTTCAACGGTAATTAGAGTCGGTTGTTTCACGTGATCATTATACCAGTCATCTAACAGGGTTGTAGGAAAAATTTCCTTAGATTCAGTGGCAAAAGTCTTTAAATCTATCTCTTCTTTACCATCTTTAAATACTCTTCTAAATTTTGCAGCAAATACTGTGTAAACTTTTAACGGACCAAATCTGTTTAGAGACTTTTTTATACGCTCTTCGAATAAAACATAGGCATCATCGAGCAATGCATTAATATCCTTATGATCTATGTTTATAATAACACCCGTTTGCAGACGACAATTAAAAGCTACATCACTGTCTAGCCATCTCACACTATCATTAGGTTTTCGCATACCCTCACCTCGCTTCAATAGTAAATCAAACTGACAGTGTAAATATTCAATTTTATGTATCAAATTCATACATCTTTGTTTTTCAGAAGTTGACAGGTTAAATGCTTTTAAAACTTTTCTTAACATACCTAAGTGTTTATTACATTTGTGCAACCACTGAAAAGCATTTATAGCTTTATCTTCATACTCCATTATTCTCGTAGATACCAGTGCTCTCTCTATAATCTGTATGAGTTTGGTAGATTCCTCACACAAGTCAACAAATTCTTCATTAGGAATGCGCCGTCGAGATTTTCTCACAGTTTTTTCCTTCGGCATGGCTAAAAACCTAAAATAGAATTAAAAAATACCTAAAAACAAAAAGAAACTGAAACATAAAAAAAAATTTAAAGAGAACGAAGAACTCAGGACGACTCTGCTGCATCTGAAACAGAAAAAAACTGACTTCCACGGCTCGCGGGCCACCTTATATACCCAGTCCACTCCCCCCCACTACCACTCCATCACCGCTACTCATACTGCAATGAATTATACTATCAATACATTGAAGTATACATACCTGTTAAATTTCAAAATATATATTCAAAACAACGTGGTCGATAAGGTAGGACAACAAATAGCAGGAATCTGCATTGACGTCCGAGTCACAATACCGGTTGAAATACACTCCCGATTAACCTACATTACCGACTGCGCTAAATTACAGTCGGTAAAACAGGACATTTGCCGGGAAAATTCAAATAAATTTGCGATAGTGGCGCCATCTGCCGACGATGCGGCAAATTCACATAGTAGGAATCTACTTTACCAGCCGAGCCAAATTACCAACTCGGTTTAGTGGTATAGTAGGAATCTACTTTACCGATCGAGATAAATTACCGACTCAGTTTGCTCGGTCAGTAAGTGGCCTAGAACCCGCCGTGCCCTACTACTCTCGACCAAAACATCCTTAGCATTTGGTGAAAGGGACACCACTAAACCAAGAAGACGCATTAGCAAGAGTCACAGGTCCATGACTAATTAACTCGTGCACACAGTAACCTTTTCCACTCGATTGAGGAGTAACTGAACTGTTAACATCTCGACCGCTGGCTGCCAATTAGTGGACATCCGGACAAAAATCGAATACACGCAAATTTTCTGATATAAAAGAACTACATCGGACCAAACTCCTCAGTTACCATAATACCATCAACCGTGTAACTCGTCAGTTACAATAAGATCAGGAACCATGTAACTTGTCAGTCCCCAGTTACAATAAGACCAGGAACCGCGTACTCGCCAAGTTAACATCAGGTACCCTTGGACTTATCAGTTTGAAAGTCACCTCGGGATCAGTTTCAATAACGCCGGAACCCTAGTAACTCATTTAGTTCCAAAAACACCAGGAACTCGTCATACTAGATATCAGAACTAATAGAATCAGAAACTACTCCAGTTTTTGATACCAGTTTTTTAATGAACTTTTGAAGTGAACATTTGTTAATGAACTTTTTAAGTGAACCTTTGTTAATTAACTCTTGATGAACTTTTAAAGTTAACTATGCTAATGAATTTATTATAAACTTTGAGTGGATGTTAAGTTAAGTTTGTGTATTCTTGATTGGATCAACAAACATTGTAAGTACGCTACGAATTTCTACATTTCATTAGATCTGTTTCTGAAGTTGAAACTCTCCCTCGAAATACCTCTTTTTGTAAACACTTAATCTCAACAATTATAATTTAATACTATTTCTGTTTTGTTGTAACAATTTACAACCAATGTTAGCCATTCTCAATATATTCGTAATCATTTCGTTAGTTTTGCAACATTAATAATAAATTATTTGAGCATTTGTTAATAGTGAATCTTTTCTTTTTAATAAACATTTATCTGCGACAAATGTCTAAATAATTTAGCTGTTTGAAATCATTGTTTATCATATGAGCATTTGTTTATAGCGAATCTTTCCTTTTTAAATAAACATTTATCTCCGAGAAATGTCTAAATAATTTATATGTTCGAAATTATAATAAATATCTATTTTCAGTTAATAATTATAATCATTGTCTACTTGTTGTAACAAATATCTCTTATTTTATCTAAATGAACTCATATCAAGGTCAAACCCTGTGTTGTAACATTTCTTAGCTAACCTGTTGGCTATCCTCATCCCGAATTAGCCTTCTCACGAGGGTTAATCAAAACGAGGAAATTAGGGAAGATAAGTAGGAGTTATTTTGATTTTCCGTTAAATAAATATCTTAGACGTTACAGTTATTTAAAAAAAGAATGATATTTTAAATTTAATAAACAAAAATTTTTAAACATAAAATTGTAAGCATATTTGATACAGCATAGAAAATTGCAATCCAAATGTCGAATAAAGTTGAATAAACTTCAAAAATTTTGTATTCAATCTATAATAAATATAATAATTAAAAAGTTAACATTATGAATGATCTAGAAATATCGGTGAACAGACAAAACAGTAGACAAAGAGATTTAAATAAATAACCTTAAGACGAGTATGAAACATCTGTTTACAGTGAAAGATTACTTTTTTAAAAAATAAGCAAAATTTTGTTTAAATTTTTTTATTTTGATCAGAGAGAATTTATTAAAATTGTGCAAAATTGATGTGTGATGAGAATATACTCGCGAAGTTGGACGATTTTAAAAGTTATTTTGACATAATTTTGAAGAAAACTAGGGGTACATTGTGAGCACACATTCTCATCACAATAGGCGCGCTTTCATTCGTTTATATACTTTTATTTAAATTTCTTAAGGTTCTATCTACGTTAAGAAACACATTCTCATCATAGATGATATCTACATCACGCGTTATTTGGCTAAAAATTGGAATTTTCGATTATTCAAGAAAATTCAAAAAATTGTTACGTGAGTCTTGTAGGGCGTTTAAAAATACATATTTTTCATCCTTTGACTCTTTTTAATATAGTGCGTTATTTGGTTTAAAATAAATTTTTTTTTAATTTTTAAAATGCTCTAACTTTCTTAATTTTCATCAAAAATGGCTGACCAACTAACTCAACCTTCATTTTAAGACACTAAAAGAGTATACAAAAGGTCAATTGAATCGGTCAATTCCTGCGAAAGTAATCGTAAGCGAAAGATAAAAATCTACAGACAGACATACACACGCACGCACAGGCAGATAGACAGATTGGTAAAATAATTTTTTTCGTGTTCATGGGGTCACAAAACGTGAAGATTTACTAAAAATGAGAGGGTCAAATTTTACAAAAATATTCTCTCTCCCGTGCAGAAATTTCACCATGAGCCCGATCCGGCCCAGATCGAGGAACCTAGACTGGGCCAGACCGCTAATGAAACACACGACCTGACCGGAGCCTAACTCAAAAGCCCAATCATTTGGGTCAGTGTCCAACTCGAGGCCAAACCTGTGCCCTATTAATGTCACATATCATTTTAATATTTAGTAAAAGATGCAAATACTAAGAAATTTAAATATCAATTTATTTGAACGTTTTTTATGAATATTAGAAATATAAACATGGAGATAAAAAAACTTTTTTGTTATTAAATGTTTTAATTTCGTTTCAATTATAAAAACATATTATAATTTTGAGGTTAATTTTCGACGCACCATAAATATTATAAACACTGAATGATTAACATACCTTCATTTACATTTCGTAGGTCGGGTGAAATCGCACGGTGTTTCCGAACTCTTAGTGTGCTCTTTTTAGGCATTGTCTTCTGTCAACTATTTTAAATTTAAATCATAATATAACCTACATCAGCATTGTCACAATGAAAATTGACTCAGAAAGTGTTTACAAAATTGAGAAATTGTATTTTTCAAAATAATGCTGCGGTGGCGCCTCGAGCGTTGCAATGAGTAACTCGAGCCCGCTTAAAACCGATCTGGGCCAGATCGGTAATCTGTCACAAATAGGGCAATTTCTGCACGGGTAGTAAATAAATAAAAATTTGGAGTATGTAAAAAAATTGTCAGAATAGACGTCTGAAACTTACAAAAATGGACAAAATGGAAAAATCAGTCTTTGCCTTTTCGTTGAAATCAAAAAATCTGAATTTCTTTTCAGCAAAAATATTTTTAAAATGGCCAACAATAATGTAGCGGCTGAGAAGAAGCAAAAGAGGTTTATTGCTACCTGGATGAACGAGTTTCCGTGCATTAAGGAGGTACCCAACAACGATGCGAAGTTTTTCTGTACCATTTGCAATAAAGAATTTGTAGTGGTTGATAATCGAAGATTGCAAGTTCATATAGACTGTAAAAAACATCAAAAGATGCTAAAGAATGAGTTCAAACGTAGAGAAAAGGAAGATTACTGCCACAAATTTTTGCCAAAGTGGTTAGAAGACATTCGCTTTGTAACATGGCTGTTACGTTATGCCCCCTCGGTCCCCATACATTGGGTCGGTACTGTCCAAACGGTGGGCCGACTTTCGGCGGGGTTAGCCTAAGTGCTGACTGCCGTACGCTGTCTCTCTGATTTCGCCATACCGTTACGACCATTTTGTATTGCTCGCGATCGAGTTGGCTGTGCAACCTCGCGACGGAGTTTCCGCGTGTGTGTGCGTTTCAATTAACTTTGGACTTAGTGCACCTAGTGCAATTGGGATTAGCCGAGTTTCCACCCCGTCGAGGATGACGTAGCCAACTGTCAGCTTAGCCATTTCTGGAGCAGCCGCGACGACTTTTGATTCTCGTTCGCACAATTGTGCTATTATGTAAGTTATCCTAAATAAACGCTGTACATATTTCAATTCAAATACTTTCGCATTTCTGCTCATTTCTCCTCTCACGGTTCACTTTCCTCCATCCCGTGGAATAATCCTTTGATAACCCCAAATATTATAGCTTCAAATCTTGGTTGCAAGTGGTACCCACCGATGAATATAAGTTTCGTTGCACCTTATGCAATGTCGATAGGAGTTGTTCAAGATATTTCAGGATCTTTCAATGACTTCAGAAGATTTCACTGCCTTCAGGAGATTTCAAGAAAATTTAAATGAATTCACGTGATTTCAAATGAAATCAACGTGACTTCAAGTGAATTCACATGACTTCAAGTGAGTTCAGAAAAAATGCACCATCAATTTGACGGTGAATTAAAGTTGATTCAAGTGAATTCGCATGAATTCAAGTGACTTCAGAAGATTTCACTGACTTCAGGACATTTCAAGAAAATTCAAGTGAATTCACGTGAGTTCAGATATTTCAGGAGATTTCTGAAATCTCCTTCTGATATTTCAGAAGAATTCAGAAGATTTCAGTGCAAGTGTACACCTGATATCACGAGTTGTCAACCTCTCGGATGATTCTAAAACTTCCAATCGAATAATAAATTTAAAAAAATCAAAAATAGAAACAAAAATTTTATATTTTATTATATTGTAATCTATTTTAGGAAAGATAAATCGTAAAATAAAGGGTGTCCCACCACCTATACAACTACCGGTAATATGTGATAGAGCACAAAAAAAGAAACACAAAAGTCCTGTGGTAAAATTTGATCTGGACCTTAATTTGGGCACAGTAAATCTTCAAAGTTGGGCATAATTAACTAATCAGGAGCGAGATTTAGCAACCAATTGTTTTTCACCAACAGGCACACTATCTCAATACTTTAAACACAAACAAATGATTACTAAATCTCGCTCCTGATTGGTTCATTATGCCCACATTCAAGCTTTACTGTGCCCAAATTAAGGCCAAGATCAATATTTGTCAGAGGAATTTTCTGTTTCTTTTTTTGTGCTCTATCACATATTACCGATAGTTGTATAGGAGGTGGAACACCCTGTATAGATAGTGGTTGTGGAAATAATTATAAATTAATTTTTTTCTTTCCGTATATTTTTGTGACAGACAGTCTTGTCGCCTGTCAAATATTCCTATCCTTCTATCGCTATCTCTTATCAGTTCACGTCACCGAGCGGGCGGGGCGAGATTTCTACCAGGCGGCTTCCCCTACTTTCCGCCGACTAGTCATTACGTAATTACAAGTGCTTAAAAGCACCGAATCGTCGCATTTCTAATCAGTTCGCTGAGGAGCAGCTCGACTGCAAATCAGCGTAACTCAACTGGTCTCTCTGCTAGCGGGCTACTACCATAGCAGAGCGACCAGGAGGCAACCTTGACGCCTTCTTCAGGGGAGATCCACTAGGAGTACGACTGGCAGGCACCCCTACAGCCGTACGTTCAGTTAAAGGATTCTTCGGCTCTCACCGACCTATCCTGGATCAAACCTGACGAAGATTTCCAGAACCTGGGGAATATTACCATCCGAACATTACCATCCTAAAAGGAAACATCTGATACCTGACCAGCGGGCACCCCCATGGCCAGCTATCAGATAAAGAGGGTACGTCAGCCCAAAAACCTGGCCTACCCCTGATTCAATCCCATCTCTCCGTTAAAAATACGGTCCTAAAAACTCACACCAAGTTTGACTAGCGGGCACCCCCATGGCCAACCTTGGAGATAAGGGTTGTATTGATTTTAAGGAGTCAATCCAACCTAGAGTCGTTCCTGTCTGACACCACTCCTGGGGTTTTAAAAGTCGAAATAAATAAAAGTAAATTAAAGAAATCTCCCTCGTCTTTCTCTCTCTCTCCGCACCGTTCCGTAATACCGTTTATCAGAGAGAGAAGGACTCAGAAGATAATATCCGTCTCAACCGCCGGTGATACGTGACTTACGTTACGACGTCACTATAATATTCGTTCACTCTAAATTACAGGTACTGGGGACAGACTAGGTTCACACACACTTACGCACCGACACCCGCTCGTTCACGCCCACACAAAACTCACACCTTTATAATAAGTCATCATTCTCATTTGTTACCATTCAGTCAAAGCATTCATTTAGCTTTTAATTAGAATTGTAGTTTTATAGGAAGAATATAGTTTTCTTTAATTTTGTTAAAAACCAACGATTAAATTATTTCTTGCCCTTAAAGCTGACCCTGGCTCGACTGAAGCGTCCGGTAGGGCAAAAATAATAGAAGTTTTCTAAAGTACAAACGTTGCTTAGGTGTCCAATAAAGGACGACAAAAAAAACGCAACGTCACATTTTATAATTTCTTTTTAATTCTAAAATTTCACATCATTTTATGTATTTTAAAAATTTATTTAATAATTATCAAAGATTTGTTTTAACAGAAAATGAGGAAGAGTTTTTCTCATGTGAGGAAGTAGAAGATGATAAAAAAGAAGTGTAAGTTTAAAAAATAAATAAATGATTATGTAATAAATTAATATATTGATATTTTTTTAATAATCTTATAATTTTTTATTATAAAACTATCAGATTGAAAAATAAAGAAGAAAAAAAAAAGGAAGAAGGTCAAAAAATATAAAAACTTCTTATTGCTTCTTATGAGGAAGCAAATCATATTTGTTTCAAGGAACGAAGTACTCATTGAATGAGCACAACGTCACAGCTAGTTTTAATATTACTTAAATTACACAGGCAGACAAAAAAAAAGTGGTAAAGTCCAAAAACCGGACCTATATATTCGTATGTATTTTGACGCGCTGAATCCGAATCCGGAGTCCGTTTTGCTCCATCACGTCAAATTTTAGGGCATTTGAAGATTAAATCGGCAAACAAATCGATTGACAGAAGGTGACTATCATTTCTATGGTTTTAACGGACGCTGGATCCGAATCTGGAATCCGTTTGATTCCATCATGTCTGCATCAAAGTCAATTCAAGGTCAAATGTTCAAAATGTGAAAACAGTGCATTTTTGACTGCAAATTCTGAAAGAGTGGGAAATTTTACGTCCAGATATGGTATTCATTTTTATTTTTATGATGATCCTAAAGGTCATTCCTAGGTCAATTTAAGTTAGTAACTTGGTAATTCAAATGACGATTGCAAAAATACGAAAATGTGTTTTCGTGGAACTTGACTACAGTTTTCATACGTTTTGAAGGTCGCTGAGTCTAAATTCAAGGTCCATTAGACTGCATCACGTCAGGGTCAAGGAGATTTGAAGGCCTAATTGAGGTCAATCAAGTCGTTTGAAAGGCGATAACTAGTATTTCTATGATTTTCAGGGTCGTTCTATCTGGATACGGTCTCAGAATTACCCCATACTTGTCACCCCGATCATAAATGATATGTGCATAGTTTGTGAAACTTCTGTCTAGGCAGATATCTTGAATCAGCCGTGCATTACCTTCATACAGATGAAGGTATTCCAAGATGCAAACAGCGTTTCGTGTTATTACAAAAATTCACACTTTTCTTCTTTTATAGCGAACCCTTTTGTCCTCAAAAGCTCTATGTAACGGATTTCTCTTTCTCTTTTTCGTCTTCATCTCGGTGTCCCTCTTAAGCATCCAACAAAAATCTGCCATCATGTTTACATCCTACTTTCCTTGATACCCAAATTCCATTTCCTTAATATCTTGAAGATAACGTTTACCCTGTTCTTCGCTGTAGTCTCCGAGATTTTCTGGGAAGTAATCGAGATGATAGTGTAGAAAATGTAATTTCAAATTCATCAAACAACCCAACTTCTTGAAGTTTTACAATAAATCTTGAACTAAATTTTCGTAATCATCACTTTTCTGATTTCCTAAGAAATTCTCTGAGACTTTCTGGAAACTAGTCCATGCATCGATTTCGTCACGATTCATTTTTGTGACAAATTTGTCATCTCTGAACAAAGTGCGAATTTGCGGACCATCAAAGATACCTTCTTCTTTTAGTTTAGTATCCGAAACAGTCACCATCCTTGTCCAGAGCTTTGACGAACTGCTTCATAAGACCAAGTTTGATATGAATGGGTGGAAACAAAATGTTTGATGGATCTACTAAAGTTTCGCGGATGATGTTTTTAGCCCCTGAATGGTATTCTGTTCTTCTTGGCCACTCTTTTCATACATAGTGATTCTTTCTGTCTCTACTATCCCAGAGACATAAAAAACAGGGATTTTTTTTAAAGCCTGATTGTTGACCCAGAATCAGAGTTGTAATTTTAAGATCGCCACAGACTTTCCATTGGTGTTCTGAATAATTAATTTTTTCCAAGACTATTGCCAAATTCTCGTACGTTTCCGTCAATGTTGTTGAATGAGCTATCGGAATAGGTGCAAAAGAGTTTCCATTGTGCAGAAGGACAAACTTCAGGCTCCGTTTTGAAGAGTCGATGAACAGTCTCCACTCTTCAGCCTTATAAATATTAGGTTTCAATTCATTCATCAACCTTCTCACATCTGTACAAAATGTTAGCGAATTTTCTTCATCTTCGTGAAAGAATTCCCGAAACTTTTCTTCCCTGTTCTGATAAGTACAAGGTTTAGTCCCGGCTGATAACAAGTTTTTCTTTTTTAATGTTGCGGCTAAATACTCAGCTCCATCTTTGGGCAATCCTAAATCTCTTGTGAGATCATTCAACTCTTGTTGCTTGAACGTTTCTGGGGTCTTATGCTTAATATTATCAGGTAAATATTCATTTTCTTCGCTGTCATCTGATTGTGAGCTTCCACTAATTTCCCTCTCCTCGAGTGTGACTGACCAGTCCATTTCTACTGGTTCTTTGACAACAGCCTCAATTTCGGAAGTAGTTGGTTTTTTGACTAAAGCTACGTTAGCATACAAGATGGTAGATTTACTACTTATGTTAAAGCCATATGTATTCGTTATACAGATATAGTAGTCTGTTTGACATGAAGGTTCGGACCATATCATGGGCTGCTGAAATAACAGCTGTTCCCAGTCTTCGATTCTTTGAATTCTTCGATTTACAGACAGAAAATTGAAAATATACGAGATTCCTCACAACATTTTTTTTTAAATCTAAAAAAACTGTAAGAGCTGAGGTACATGCGGCCACTTTCTCTACGACGAGTACATTCGTCTTAAAAATACCTAATAAATATAATATCTTGTATGCTCTGATGAGGATTGTCACAGTGACGAATATTTTTGGCTTTAACATCTGTTTTGCCACACCTACATTTTTCGAGTGTCGGAACCCAAGACACGTCCACGGTGAACGTTTTCTTCAAGATATTAAGGAAATGGAATTTGGGTATCAAGGAAAGTAGGATGTTAACATGATGGCAGATTTTTGTTGAATGCTTGAGAGGGACACCGAGATGAAGACGAAAAAGAGAAAGCGAAATCCGTTACATAGAGCTTTTGAGGACAAAAGGATTTTTTTTTTTGTAAACAAAGTTTATTTTTTATTTACATATATTTACATTAATATAAGATGTAAAAACTTATCTTAAAAACCTATAACCTTTTTGTACTTTCGTACTTACAGTCTGAGTGATTGTTTTACAATATCTTACAGATTGGTCTACTAAACTTTTTTTGATTTTTAGTACTTTTCTTAACATTATTAGCTTACTTTAGATAGGTATCAGCTTCAGTTATCTTTTCCTTCTTAAAGAATAGAAAAATGGAACATTTATAAAAACTATTTTAGTCTAATTTCTTTGTTTAAGGACAAAAGGGTTCGCTAGAAAAGAAGAAAAGTGTGAATTTTTGTAATAACATGAAACGCTGTTTGCATCTTGGAATACCTTCATCTATATTAAGGTAATGCACAGCTGATTCGATATATGTGCCTGGACGTAAGTTTCACAAACTATGCACATATAATTTGTGATCGGGGTGACAGGTTTGGGGCAATTCTGAGAGCGTATCCAGATAGAACGACCCTCAAAATCATAGAAATACTAATTATCGCCTTTCAAACGACTTGATTGACCTCAATTAGGCCTTCAAATCTCCTTGACCCTGACGTGCTGCTGTCTAATGGACCTTGAATTTAGACTCAGCGACCTTCAAAACGTATGAAAACTGTAGTCAAGTTCCACGAAAACACATTTTCGTATTTTTGCAATCGTCATTTGAATTACCAAGTTACTAACTTAAATTGACCTAGGAATGACCTTTAGGATCATCATAAAAATAAAAATGAATACCATATCTGGACGTAAAATTTCCCACTCTTTCAGAATTTGCAGTCAAAAATGCACTGTTTTCACATTTTGATCATTTGACCTTGAATTGACCTTGATGCAGACATGATGGAATCAAACGGATTCCAGATTCGGATCCAGCGTCCGTTAAAACCATAGAAATGATAGTCACCTTCTGTCAATCGATTTCTTTGCCGATTTGATCTTCAAATGCCCTTAAATTTGACGTGATGGAGCAAAACGGACTCCGGATTCGGATTCAGCGCGTCAAAATACATACGAATATATAGGTCCACTGTTTTTTTGTGTGCCTGTGTTATTAACCTAAAAAAGCTGTCTGCTAACTGTTTTCCGATGGCTGTTTAATTTTTTTCATGTCTTATTATACTTGACTTATTTTACATTTTGCATAATATTAGTTTAAATAAATAAATAAAAATATAAGGATTAAAATCTAATTTGAAGCAAACAACTTGAAACAAAATTTAATTTAATACGATATTTTTTAATTTCTTCGTATTGCAGGAAAACTATTTCGTACCACGTTTGAAAAAAGACACGATACCAACTCAGTTTCCTAACTGTCCCACGTATCTCTCTACCAATTTGAAGAGGCGCAAATCAACCAAAAAAAGGCAAAATGAACCGACTGTAAAGAAAAGAAAACGGATAAATAATGCTGCTGATGATGATTTGCTGCCTTCATCCGGCATGGATATATCTCTTTCTGAACTTGTCCTTCATGAGACTAGTAATCAGCCCTGAATTTGCAATAGGTGCCCGCGTGCGCACGTACAGGGCGTGAGTAAGGCGTGATAGAGTAGATGACATGTATGCCTTTCCTTGTAAACATGTCAACCCAACCGTGGTTTCTATAAGATTCCAATAATCCAATGGAAAACAGGATTAGGTTACCATGTTTAGAAGGGAAGGCATGCCTAAATAACATGTACTGTGTGTAACTATTATCTTATAATTAAACTACAAAGAAATTTAAAACACAGGCTTTATGTTTATTTAGTAGTTGTACTACAGGGATACTGTAACACTTACCTTGCGTGCAATTACCGACAGGTACCGGTACGTTACCTTCAGTCGGTAAAGTAGATTTTATAAAACTTGCTATAGACGTGATTACCGACAGCGGTCGGCAACATTACCTTCGGTCGGTAATGTAGATTCTAGAAAACTTACCATAGATGTGATTGTCGGTGGTTGCGGTAACATTACCTTCGGTCGGTAATATAGATTCTGGGAAATTACAATAGGTGTGATCACCGACGGTTGTTGGAAACATTACCTTCGGTCGGAAATGCAGATTTATACCATGGGTATGTCAGTTCCCTGACGTATCAACCTAGTGGTTTGGTATTTCACCTAGCATGCCTTAGGATTTTCCGCGCGTTTTTTTCGTTCCCGCGTATGCGCGCGCAACTTGTGGAGTGGGGATTGTGGATATATAAGACGGTGCGGAACGACAAACGGACAGCGGTGCAGCAGCCACAGTCAGTAGCAACAGCAGCAATGTAATGTGAATCTAGTCACGTTAAACAAAGTATTAAGAGACTTATATTGGACCTCTGAAAAGCAAAGGTGTCTCGATATTATTCAACAAATTATGCGTCTCCAGGCCTTATTTGATGCAAAATTGAAGAGAGGTGGTAGTGTACAGATGCCTCATGATGATGATGTCAATAGTAATAATGATATAAACGATCGAGTTCGCTGAGCTGAATGTGAAAAAGCATTTAGCAATAGACTTCAAACTAATGTTATCCTGAATCTGGTACATATAGATATAAGTGCGTTCCTAGATGATGCTTTAATTGTATTTGATGAACGTATCCGAGATATATTGAATAAGTTTGGAACAATTAAAGTATATGGTGTGCTCGGTGCAAAATTTAAGAAAGTAGTGAAAGACCAAATAGATATTAAGCTTAAAACATTTATTGCTCAGACGAATGAAATTTTTCATACTACTGTCATGGGTCCACGATCCACGACCAATACACTCATAGATTTATAATCTAGAGTCCATGATCGCTAGACCAAAACATCCTCAGCATTTTTGTAGAAGCGACACTACCAAATCAAGAAGACGCAACAGCAAGAGCTATTTGGGAGTCACAGGTCCATGACTAATTAACTCATGCACTTAGCAACCTTTTCCACCCGAGTCAAGTAGACCCAAGGCAACTGAACCATGAAACATCGCAGCAACCGCTGCTGCCGTTTGATGGGCATCCGGACAAAAAACGAATACACGCAATTTTCCTAGTATAAAAGAACCACATCGGACCAAATTCGTCAGTCACAATTATACCATCAGCCGTGTGACTCGTCAGTCACAATTATACCATCAGCCGTGTGACTCGTCAGTCACAATTATACCATCAGCCGTGTGACTCGTCAGTCGCAATTATACCATCAGCCGTGTGACTCGTTAGTTACAATTATACCATCAGCCGTGTGACTCGTTAGTTACAATTATACTATCGAACGTGTAACTCGTCAGTTTACATAATACCATCCACCGTGTAACTCGTCAGTTACCTTAAGACCAGGAACCGCGAACTCGTCAAAGTTAACATCAGAAAACCCGCGGACATATCAGTTTGAAAGTCACCTCGGAATGACGCCGGAACCTTAGTAACTCAGTTAGTTCCAAAACACCAGGAACTCATAGAATCAAAAACTACCCCAGTTTACGAAACAGTTGTTTAAGAAGACTTTTGTGAACTTTGAGAAGTGTCTTAAACCTCCCCAGTGAACTTTGACCAACTATTAATAAACTATTAGTGAACCTAGAAATGAACTTTGACCAACTATTAATAAACTATTAGTGAACCTTGAAGTGAACTTTTGATGAACAATTGATGAATTATTTGTAAACCTTGAAGTGAATGTTAAGTTGGTTATTATTGGATTAATTCTACGTCCCTACACACAAATATTGTAAGTACAAAAAGAATTCTCACATTTCGTTAAATCTGCCTCTGAAGTTGAAACTCCCCATCGAAATCTCTTTCTCTCTTACCAATCTTTATATGTATTTATGTATTACAAATCTTTTGACCTAGACTTGTTTGTGAATTTGCCAATGAACTTTCGAATACCGAATTATAACAAATTATCGACAACACTATTCGATTAAACATTCAATAGATTGTAATAAATATAATTTGCGTATGGATTCTTGAACGTTATTAAATGTACTTGCGCATATATTTTGAATGTTAAGTTGTAACAATTTATTAACAAAAATGATAATTAAATATTTAATAGATCTGAAAATATTAATCAATAGATATATTTATGCGGGGATTCTCTAACGTTAAATTACAATAAATTATCAACAAAAATATATATGTTTTGATGTTTTCGACCATTTTCACTTAAAAACTTATACGTGCATTAATTATAATAAACATAAATATTTACCTGATATTGATTCTTAAATATTCATAATACCTTTTATATTTGAATAAACCTATTAAAATTACGACTAAACCCTGTTTCATTTACCTTAGCTAATCTGTTGGCTATCCTCAACCCGAATTAACCTTCTCGCGAGGGTTAATCAAAACGAGGAATTTAGGGAAAATAAGAAGGTACTATTTTATTAAATATTATTCAATTCCAGACGTTACACTACTGTATTAGACGATTGGTTCGATGTAAATGTAAAGCAACCAACCCTGCGTAAAGTGGAAGAATTTCAAGACACTGATTCCGATTGGACATTAGATTCTATTATAAAATTGGAAATCAATGTAAATAAATATAACCCTATGCGAGCGAGTTCCTATATCGATCTACCATTAAGAATAAAATGGAAACATGCATGTGTGAATGTATATAAAAATGACGATCAGTGTTTTAAATGGGCAGTTTTATCAGCTTTACATCCTGCAACAGAGAATGCCCACCGTCTTGCTAACTATAAGCCGTATGAAAACGAATTAGACTTTAATGGTATAGAGTTTCCAGTAAAATTGAAAACCATCCCAAAGTTTGAAAACCAAAATGACATCTCAGTAAATGTGTATGGTCTTATAAGACGGACATCGAATTATACTGTAGTTCCTATACATCTTACATCACAAAAGCGAGATAGACATGTTAATCTGTTACATGTACAAGGTATGTATGCTGATGGGAATCTCAATGATGATGCATATGACTTTGATGATAGAGACATTGATTTTGTATATTTCCATTACGTGTGGATTAAAAATCTGTCTAGGTTAGTATTTGGACAACTATCTAAATACAGATGTAAAAAACACATCTGTTTTCTATGCCGACAGTGCTTCTTTGCTGATTCCTGCAGAACAATTTGAAGATGTATGGACCAGCAACACTAAAGTATTCCAAAATCATAAGATACTGAGTATAGGCTATTATGTCAAATGTAGCTACGATGATTCTCTTTCCGAGTATAAAGCGTGTCCTGAAGAGGAAATCGACCCTCCCAAGTGGTTTACTGAAGAGTTGAAACAGTTGTCCGAAAAAGTTAATCATATTTTAAAAAGTCCTCTACCGATGGAAGCTTTGACTTCTCAGCAGAAGTTAGCCTTTAGAAATAGCACCACCTGTCACATCTGTGAACTAGCAATAGCATCTGAAGATAAGAAAGTGCGAGATCATTGTCATCTGAGTGGAAAATATCGCGGATCTGCTCATGAGACATGCAACTTAAATTATCAAGATTGTCGAACCGTACCAGTTGTCTTCCATAATTTAAGTGATTATGATGCACATTTCATTATTCATACGATTTCTACTCATTTTAAAGGCCATATCCAACTCCTACCCTTAAATAAAGAGAAGTATATCTCCTTCACAAAGAATGTTAAGAACAGTGAGGTTAAATTCAGATTTATTGATTCGTTCAGGTTTATGGCTTCGTCGTTGGAAAAATTAGCATCATACCTAGATGAATACAAAGTACTCAAATCTGTTTGCTCTGGTGTGTCTGTTGCAAAGATCCAATTGTTAACACGTAAAGGTGTTTTTCCGTATGAGTACTTTGACTCTAAGGAAAAACTTAAAGAGACTCAGTTACCGCCAATAGAAAAATTTTATAGTACTTTGAATGATTCTACGGTTTCCACTGAAGATTATGAGCATGTGCAACGGGTATAGTTGGAATTCAATTGTCAAAATCTTGGTGATTACGTGTTCTTATACATGAAAACTGATATATTGTTGCTTGCGGATATCTTTGAAAATTTTAGAAGTCAGTGTCTAGCAGCTTATGGTCTCGATCCAACACATTATTATACAACTCCTGGTTTGACTTGGGATGCGATGCTAAAGTATACTAGAATAAGGCTAGAACTCCTCACAGACATTGAGAAACTCATGTTTGTAGAGCAAGGCATTAGAGGTGGAGTAAGTCAGTACTCTAATCGCTATGCCAAAGCAAACAATTCCTACATGGAAGGTTATAATGAAAATGAGGAGATAAGCTATCTAGTATACTTGGACGCAAATAACCTTTACGGATGGGGTATGGTCCAAGCGTTACCATTTGGTGGTTTCGAATGGGTGCCTAATGTGGATAATGATTTCAATTTTAATATTGCCGATGATGCAGCAGTAGGATATATTCTAGAGGTAGACTTAGATTACCCCGAAGAACTGCATGATGTTCATAGTGATTTTCCATTCTGCCCTGAGCATTCGAAACCACCAGGGTCAAAACAGGAGAAACTGTTAACTACCCTCCTGCCTAAGCGAAAGTACGTCATCCATTACCGTGCACTCAAGCAAGCTCTCAAGCATGGGCTTGAACTTGTAAAAATTCATCGAGTATTGCAGTTCAATCAATGCAAATGGTTGAAACCCTACATTGACTTAAACACAACGAGAAGGTCTCATGCTAAGAATGAGTTTGAGAAAAACTTATTTAAACTCATGAACAATGCAGTGTACGGCAAAACCATGGAAAATGTACGCAAGCACGTAGATGTTAAACTCGTTACAAAGTGGGAGGGTAGGTACGGTGCAGAAGCCCTCATATCAAGACCTAATTTCCACAGTCGTGCAATTTTTGATGAAAACTTGGTGGCTGTGGAACTTAAGAAGACTGAGGTTTTAATAAATAAACCAATATATGTAGGGCTCTGTGTGCTGGATGTTTCCAAAAGTTTGATTTACAACTTCCACTATGATTACATGATCAAGAAATACGGTATAAAGTGTAAACTATTGTACACCGACACTGATAGTCTCATTTACGATGTTAAATGTAATAATATTTACGTGGACATGAAAGAAGATGTCCACAAATTCGATACATCAGATTTCCCGTTGAATAATGTATATGGAATGCCGCAAGTCAACAATAAGATATTTGGTTTGATGAAAGATGAGTGCAGTGGAAAGATAATCACTGAGTTTGTTGTCTTGCGGAGCAAAATGTACAGTGTTCGCGTTAATGTTCAAGATTTTATTAAGAAAGCCAAAGGTGTAAAAGCGGGCGTAGTAAAGAAAAATATTCATTTTACTGAGTGTTTGCGAAATATTTCCATTCAGACGCGAACACAGTATACAATTCGATCCCGGCTTCATAAATTAGAAATTGTTAAACAGTTAAAGGTGGCCTCAAGCCCTTTCGATGACAAGCGGTGTCTATTGCCAGGAAGTACAGATACCCTGGCGTGGGGTCACCATCAAATCAAAAATGATGACAATGTTGATTTGTAAATAGTAGTTTTAAGTCGTTGTATATATATTGTAAATAGTAGTTTTAAGTCGGGAACTTATAAATATTATAAAATAAATTTAGATTGGTTTGAAGTATTGTTTTCTTTATTTAATATAACCTTACATCTTATTTAAGTTTTAAAATTACTTTAATATTAACTTAACTATACTTTAACATTACTTTAATATTAACTTAACTATACTTTAACATTACTTTAATGTTAACTTAACTATACTTTAACATTACTTTAATGTTAACTTAACTATACTTTAACGTTAACTTAATTAAAGATCTGATTTTTCTATCCAACTATTATGTGAACTGTCAAAGCCTAGCCTGTTCCTGTTAATAAAAGTTCCTGTTAATAAAATCCTCCAGCTACCGGTTGATCTTGATAGTCTTTTAATTTGTATGTCACTGGTTTGGTAGGCATCACTTGGTCAACTGTAAATATTTCTGTTGTCCAATTTGGTGTACATCCTTTCTCAAAGACGTTCTTACACTTGCTTATTCGTACTCTGTCACCAACTTGGAACTTAGTTTTTCTTGAAGGAATTTTTCTTTGCTTGAAGAAACGTTGCAAAAGTTCCTCTTCATCTTCATGTCCAACATTTACTGGTTTCATACCAATAGTTCGATGTTCTTCATTATTATATTTGGAAACGAGAGTGGGTAAGATATCTGCCACTTGTAATTACCTCGCAAACTGAATTTCGGCCACATTAAATTCTTGAGTGTGCGATTGAATCATTCAACAATTGATGCTTTTAGATTACTATGAGTTGAATACAATTTGATGTTATACTGCTGCATCAGCGTCTTAAATTGTAAGTTGTAAAACTCTTTGCTTTGATCAGTATGTAAATTTTTTGGAACTCGTCCCTGGACAAGAATGGATTTCATAGCTTGAGTAACATCTTCTCCATTTTTACTCTTGGTAAGAACAGCCCCAGGCATAATTTGAAAATATATCAATCACTGTAAGCAAGTATTTGAAATCCTTATTCTCTCGAGAATGTGGAATCATTTCAACTAAATCAGCATGCCAGATGTCATCTATACCACGCATTATCACACGACGACGTGGATAATTTTTTCTTGATGGTTTATGCAACTCTCTGACTACTGTCACTTTCTTTGCGTCCATTTTCTAGTGCAATCAATCGAGCGTCTAGTTTAGAAATGAACTCATCGTTGCGAAATGATAACTCTTGTTGAGTATCAATTTGAAGATTCTTAATTTTCTCGTTGATTGATTCTTCAAGAATTTGCATCAAAATATTATTATTATCAATTTCGTTACGCATAGATGTCGTAGCCTGATAGAGAGTTCGGATCTCGCTTTGAACAATACATTGTACAAGTCTTAAATTAACTGCGTCGTATTGCTCTTCAGCGGCTTCCACGTTACAAAGTCTTTTCTTATTGATGTCGAAATTACCGTTTGAGGTAATATTAAAACCTACACCAGGAGGTCCATGACTGGATGATGATGATGATAAACAAGCCCCTTTCAGTGGACATCCAAACACGTCAATGCTCATTTTGATACTGAAGTTATAATCTGTTTTACTCTCTTAATATATGATTTCAGCTTCACGTAATTCCTCAATAATGGACATTATTTAATTATTATGACTTGGATTTCCGGCTGATTGAGATGCCATGAGTAGACGAAGACGATCAACTAATTCATTAGGATCATCCCAATAAATGTATCGGTTCAAATGAACTATAGTTTTTCTTATGAGCATTAGTATCAATAAGAATTTCTTTGTATTTGTCTAGATCATCTTCACTGATGAATGTTTTATTAGGTTTTTCTTTAAATAAAAGTTCGAACAAACCATTATTTTTCACATAACTCTTATTACCAACATGGATGAATTGACCTTCAAAACTTATAGGTGTGTCACCAATCATAAACGATCCATCACTAAGTTTACGAACACTATATATTGTATTTAAATATTGTTTCCTATTCTTATTTAATAAGAAGAGAAATTTATTTGTTAACTTGTCATAATTTTCAGTAGGTTGAACATTTTCTTCTTCAAAACTTTTCTCAATCATAGTTGTATCATGAGAAATATCTTCTTTATCTTCATCAATAGCAGTGGAGAAAGAAAAATGATCATTATCTTCTTCATTTTCTTGTTTTTCTTCCTTTTCAATTTTATCTTTAATAAATTTATTTTTATTTATTGATACATCAGAAACATCTACTAATTTTTGCAGTGGTGTAACTAGAGGTTTAAAAGCCTCATTCAAAAGACTTTCCGTAGCCTCTTTACCCATCTTTTGCATTCGGTGTTTTCGTCTAATTGCATCGCTAGCTTTTGCTATTTGACTGAGTACATCTCTTTCCTTTCGAAACATGTTTATACCTCAATGTCTCAGATTGAACTAAGTTTATTTTCAAACAACCTCTTATATTTATAGAATAATGAAACAATCAAATCCTCTTCTATATCTAACTTGATTTAAATTACTATCTTTATCAATAACTAAAAATCCATATTTATCTGTATTCCAACATGCTGAGCATACATCTTTAAATTTAGTGTATGTCATATCAGTATTTACATGATCTTCATACACATGTTTGAGATTTTTATCATCTTGTCGAAAAAGAACTAATAAATTAACATTATCTCTAACTAAATGTTTAGGAATACGAGCAAAAGACTGACATAGATAAAAACAGTCAACACTGACATGTCTACCCATGCAAAAGAAGGCTCTAACATTATTTTGCTTCTCACAAGCAATGTCATCAAATATAGAGATAGAATTGGGTTTAGCCTTGTCAGGTGAAACTACTTGTTCATGTTCGCTAAATGGAAAATACTCAACACCATCTACATTTTTCAGTACTTTTTCCAAAAATTTATACTTGGGCTACTGTAAAGATTTTGAGTAGAAATACATATTTTCAAATCTCAGACCATTTGGATGGAAAATTAGAGAAAGCAGTGCATTTGTTTTACCACAATTTGATGGTCCACAAAAAATTGCACGAATACTATCTGAGAGTAGACTACCGTGATGTTTCACTCTCTTCAGCTTAGGCTGAACGAGAGTAACTATATTTGCCACCGGAAGTTTGCTTGGTTGTTTCTCGAACCGCATCTTGATCTTGACTATCATAAAAACTATAAATACAGTGCTTATATAGCCTGCGAGTCAGTCTAACACATAAGGAATGCCTCAATAATGGAGAGGAATGCTTGTACACGGGAGAGAAAAAGTTATAAGACAACGAGGTAAAGGTCTTATTAATAGTATTATCAATAAGTTACCTTTCGAGTTACATTTACCAGGCTACCAGTATTGTGGTCCTGGTACTAAGCTGGCAAAACGATTAGAACGGAGGAATATTAAAATAAATATTTCTCTATATGATTTTCACACACAAACCTCTTTTTGGTTTTTTCCCTACTTTTCAGAGAAAGACTGAATCATAATGTGTCGTATACGGCTAAATCGTAATCTCATCTAATCGATTTTCTATAATTCATTTTTAATATTATTTTCTTCCTTTTTAGCGTTTTTTTTTTGGCACTATTCGATATGCTGGAGGATCCAATGATCACCTATGTACACCGACGTTCCTACAATTGTATAAAATATTGTCAACGTTTAGTATTTTGAAGCCCCCCAAGTCAAGCAATTGTTCAGTATTTGACGCCAATCCACCAAAACCTCTAGTAACAATTTCGAAGTTAAAAGAAATTTTTGAAAATAATAAGAAAACTTGCTTCGAAAAAATTAAAGAAAAGCTGCAAGTCGTGATTAACAGTGAAGACACGGACTTCAGTGATTTCATCGGCACTGTAGAACACGACTATCAGTTGCCAGCTATTACAGATTGCGTTCTTTTTTATACAACTACTTCTGTTGACCGATATATTGAAAAACGTCTGAAGTGCAAGATTTGCCTTAGCGCTTTTCTTTTAATTTCTGATATTGATAAAGATCAATCCATTTTCACACCAGAACAGATGCTCCTTAGTTACAGTCAATTTCCTAATTCAAAGAAATAGCTCATTCATCCAAATGCAACCCTGTATAAATTACTCGCAGAAGTAGAATATCTTTTTCAAAAGCATCATCGTAAGAGAAATGCATTTGAATTGATTTTCTGTCAGTTTACTGAACCACTAAGAAAATTACATTTCTGTGCCAAGATCATATTAAGGATGCAAAGGACATTTTGTCTCACTTCGTGCAATACTACTTACAAACTAGAATGAGGCAATCTATTCAAAACGAAAAGGCTAACGTTACAAAAGAAAACGTCTTAAAATGAAAATCAGCAAAGCTGTGTGATACATAATTGTAATACATGAATGTTACCAAATTACTTTAATAATTATTTATTTATATTATTATTATTTTTTGGAAATATACTATTTATTTTTGAATATGTACCATTGATTTTTGAAAGTCAAAAAATGTATTTTTCAAACTTGGTGCATTTATTTATTTCCGTCATTCACACAACAGATTTTTAATAAATCTAATATATATAAATTTTTTTTATCTATTTAACATAATTTACCTTCATTATTCATGGTATTTGTTAATAAAATCAGTTTTTTCTGAAAATCCCGAAATTAAAGATATAATTATTTTACAATTTATTTCTCTTCTTCCATTATTTTATACATACCATTAACATTATAGAAATAATCTAAACTAACAATATTAATAATTTTTTTAAGTAAATTGTCTTTATCCTTCCTAGCAATAAGGACCGGCCATCTTTGAAAGAGTTGGATAGGGCTGGGACTAACTAATCTCAACTATTTGGGGCTATGTTTACGTTTTCCCAACGGAAATAGATATTTTTTAGTAAAAATCATCGAGGACTAACTAATATCAACTACTTCAGGTTATGTTTGTGTTTTCTCAACGAAAATGGATACTTTTAATTAAAAATTATCGAGGACTACTTAATATCTACTATTTGATGTTATTTTTGCGTTTTTTCAACGGAAATTTTTTACGTAAAAACCATTCAATTTTGTTGAAGACTAGATATAATTTCAACTTTTTGAGGTTATGTTGTCAGTTTTTGGTGGGAAACAGATTTTAATAAATAAAAATCATCGTGATTTGATGAAAAGTTAACAATACCATCAATTTGAGGTTATTTGGGATGTTTTCGGCGGGATATACAGATAATAGAATAAATTTATAATTTATAATATAAACACTTTCAATCTTTTTTTATTTCTGATCCTTGTAGGACCTTTCGTCCTTTTTTAAAACTGTCGAAAAATTTGAAAGTTTAGTTTACATATAAATATCATATTACATAGAAATCTGATTACGATTTTAATTACCATTTAATATTTAAAAAAATTAATTTTTTGAATATAAGTTCTAAAATAATTAAAATTTAAAGCTAGTGTAAAGAAAATGAACATTTTTTGTGTTCATACTTATCGATGGACCTTTATGATTAATGCATTTCATTTAAAAGTAAGAAAGTTATGTTTCATTAATTATTTAAAAATCAATTTTTCGAACATAAGTTCTAAAATAATAAAAATTTTAAGTTGGTGTTAGAGAAATGAAGATTCCTTAATTTCTTTTACCTTAATACATTTCATTGAAAAATAAGAAAATTGTGCTTTATTGTAATTTTTGAAAAGAAATTTTTGGAATATAACTTCTGAAATAATCAAAATTTAATGCTGGTATATAGAATATTTAATGCTTTCTCTATGAGGAAGTAAATCACAATTGTTTACAGGAAGTAAAATGCTCATTGAATGAGCACAAAATTTGATACAACTTGACAGCTAGGTTGAATATTTTTCCTTAATGTCTACAAATTATAAGGCTAAGTGAGACGGCTTAACAAATATATTGGAAATGAAAGTGTTTGAAACCGTGTTTTTTAGTGTAAACTACTTTAAACCACATGATGTGCGCTCGGATTATTATTGCCTATATTCTGTGCTGCTTTGTGTTCGATTATGTACATATTTAGTACTTACGTCGATTATCGTCAAAATTAAAGCTGAGAAGTTTACTGATGCTGAAAAAACTCAATAAAAATATGAACCAAGTTTTCATCATTATTTTCAATCTAAACAAAAATTTTTGTCTTTTACGTATTTTGATAAAATCTTCCAGGAAAAATAATACACGTCTGTTGGTTCCGCAGATAAATTCGAAACTGTTATATTTCTCATCGCTTTGAAATCATTACAGGATACAATTATTAGATTAACAATAGTCGCCACGATTTCTGTAGATTCATTTGAAAAAGAAAAAAAATGCGTATACATGTGTTTTATTGCCTCTGCAATTGTCTCTCAAGCGTGAAAACATAGGAAGTAATTATTAGCACAATACATAAATACAATGTCTGAAATCCATAACCACTGATATGTACAGTATTCGTCATGTATTGAATGCGTGAAAAAATCTAATGAAAAATGTTAAGGCATACATGAAGATCACTGTTCAGTGTACATCCTATATAAAAAATAGTGATACAATATCGTTATCGAAATATCGGAAATATCGATATTTATCACCCAATATACCGATATTTTTTCCTTAGAAAAGTCTCATGGAAGTTTTCACTTAGTTTTTGCTCTAGTATTTGTAGTTTCAATGAACGACAGAGCTCGCGAAATACCCTGTATAATAATTAAGTAATCTGAACAAAATTCTGTTTCTGGAAGAGTAATTACTAAAAATAATTATTAATTTAAATACTCGTATAACAGATAATACCCATAATCTACGTGGTCATGAGTAGAAAGACTACCAAGGCATATAGGGCCATTTTTTTTATAAAATTAGAGAAATCGTATCCTACTTCGAACCAATATGGGTACTCTCAGACTTTGAAGAAGCACTGATGGACATAGTGGACGAAATTTATGGTGAAGATAAGTCAAGGGGATGCAAATTTAATTTCCATTATGTAAATAGTCTTCACTTAATTAATTAATTATTAATTAATTATTAAATAATAATTAATAATTATTAATTAATTATTAATTAGTTAATTAATTAAGAACCTGATTATAGGATAACAATCAGTGGTACAAAACTTATGGATTAACACGAGTGTTGGAATCCAGCGATGAGGCACGAAAATTCGTGTTGAAAACGAAGAACATGTGTCAGTCAGTGCAGGCGAACTTAAAGACCATCCTTGACCCATACGTTTAGTACGTAAGGGGCCATCCATTCACGACTCTTTGACCCCCCCCCCCCCTTCCCCCATCGTGGACAGGATTCAATGTATACTTTTTTAAATATACATAGATCATGGAATTTTTTCATACCCCCCCTCTCTCCATAACCTGTCCACGTGGTTTATGGATGGCCCCTAAGGTCTTACTGGTTAAAACAGGCAACAGCGAAAAGAATGTCAGTGTGCTGACAATGCCTCACTCGACGAACGGCGGAATAAAAAGGTACCACCATGATTTGAACACCATGACGGGAGTCCATCCGAAAACTCTGGTTTTCCTGAGTAATATAATTATATCTATAATATTAATACTATAATTTATAACTATTTCTAAAGTATATCTGATGCCCACAATGTCGTCCTTTGTCTAATTTTATCTCTTAAAAACCTCTCCTCTATGACAGTGTATCTCTTTTAATATTCGTTTCTCTATTGCTTTCTTATCCACGTCTATGTTTTTCTATCTCTTTGGTAATACAGAATATTACTTATCTCATGCAATTCCTTTTTATCCAGTTAGTATTATTAACATCGCGAAGAATGCACACGTGACCTTAAGTGTCCAAATATGTCCCTATCGAGGAACTAACTACTGCTCTATTTTATTATACACCTGCTTATTTTTTTTTTGTTTTTTTTACTTTACAATTTTCTAAAATTTTTATGAATTTCAATAGAACCTGTACAATTTTTGTTAAGTCTCTGGAATTCATTAAATTTTCATGAATTCATTGAATTATGATATACATAAAAATTTCTATTTGGTTATATCCTAAGATCCTCCTTGAAGCCTTTAACTCGTGTCTTCAGGTGTCCGTGTGAAAAAAGTAGGTCAAATGATTGCGCGCACACCAAATTCTATCTATTTTTATCTCCTCGATTCACATTTGAAATTGAAGAAATTGTCGTTTTTAATATTTCGATCCGTTTTGATGTTGAGGTTAGGTTTTTCAGATGGAGAATATTAATATTAATACTATTATATATATATATATATATTATTAATGTTAATATTAGGATTATATTATAATAGAATATATTATATTCTGTGTTTAATTTATTATATTAATTAATTATATACAATATTGAAATAGTTACCTTAAACAGTTTATAAATTCCCTAAAATCCTGTTATGCACTGATAAGATAGACACGCCTACCATGCCGGTGGGCTATAGCTTGGAAGGATGAGCGCTGCGCCGCTTGAGACAGTTCTTCTTTGATTGCGCTCTTATGAACTACTTAGTAGTTTAAGAACTTCAATAAAGTGATTTCATCATAATTATATCACTGTGTAATTAATAAAAAGTTATAAGCCTGTTTTTCGGCATAACATTTTGGCGATCCTGCCAGGATAGGCATTTTTCGACAAAAAATCTACAGTTTATTGTCACATAAAGACCTATCTGGGATTACTGGAATCCACGGACCAGTAAAGGAGCAGAACCCTAAGGGATTCAAATAAGAAGAACTCCGGATTGATCTACGGACAATCCGTATACACAAAACTTTGAACGAGGCCCACAATCAGGTGGAAGACGCATCTGCGTATCAGAAAGGACGAAAAGCCGAGCCAGCGCCCTGCCAAATCTCGCCCAGAAACGAAGACCTGTAGCAGCTGCCATAGTACGCTATCAGCCGATCGAGTTTTGGATAACCAGCATCAGCGGTCCACGGAAACTGAACTGGATATCGAAGAAACAAGCGATCACAGTGAGTGAAAGATAGTTTTTAAGATCGTTGGTATACTCCTGGT
>UCOH01006527.1:0-58702 GCA_900474275.1 Synergus japonicus
TATATATATATATATATATATATATATATGCATATGTTTTTGAAAATTTTAATACACGTTTTATTGACGTTTCAAGTACTTTTAATGGTAATTTCAAGATAATTGAAATCTTTAAACCGAAAAAAATGAAGATGCAGTTAATGAAATTCAAATAAAATTTGTTTAAGAAACCAGGTAAATTTAATATGGTATATTGCGCATGTATATTCATGAATTTTCAATTACAGTCTATGAATTTTGATTCATATTATACATATATGTAGTATCTATGTTGAATGAAATTTCAATCATTATATATGTACTTGAAAAGGTAATTAAATTTTAAAGAAATCTCTAAAAGTGTGCATACATAGAAGATTAAAGAAAATTTAATTAAAACTATAATTTTCGCATATTTCCTATAGGTGTAAATGCATATAGTATAAAGTGATTTAACACCTTGTGAAATTGAAATAAATAAATCAGTTTTAATGAGAAAGCGAAATACAAACTGCTCTTATAATTTATTGGATATTGACCTATTCATCTCGAAAAGTCCAAGTCCGAATGATTTTTCGATTCATAAAACGTAATAAAATTAAAATTCAATTTTTCATTATGGGCATTTTATATACTGTACCATAAGAGCAAATTAGTTATATTTATATTATGATATTATTTATATATTTATATTATGATTATATATCATATATATTATGAATGTATCCTTTAGGTAAATAAAATATGGAAAATTATAAAGTTTGATAACTATACTAAATTATGAATCTTGCAATTATTTATTTGTCAAATATTCTTTAGAAAGAAACAACTTACACACTGGTTGAAATCTAGATATGCCCTGGCCGCATTTTTCTCTGCCATAAAGTAAGTACTTGCATTGTCTCCATGGACCAAAGTAGCCTTTCTCAGATCCACTGCCAGCTGAAAAATATAAACAAATAATTTTTATTAAAAATCTATTAGCAATTATTATTTTACTTTTACTTTTTAATGAAAGTAAAATTCTGAGTTTAATACAATTCGATGTATCTATCTTTATTTGGCGACCAGATATTCTCTCTAATAAGGAGATCTGAGTCAATTTTATTGCAAGGTACTAAAAAATTGAAAAAGGATGAATTCCATGAAAAACTTTTCTCGTTACGCCATCCATGATTGACTGGAACAATTGGCCAATGGACATTCCCTTTGTTTCCAAAACGTGAACATTTCGGAAACGATGGTCTCTGTAATTGGTTCTATGAATGGACCCTGCGACAAGGTTGTCTAATTTCTTGTGAAGGGTCGAAATGGTCGAATAGAACTAAAATAAAAACAAACAACTGAGCTGTTCTCTAATGAAGAGCACGTCCACGAATTACTCTAAGCTTTTACGTGGGAGTATTAAATTTCATTATAGGGGAGAAAGTAATGAAGCTCAATCGATCTTCAAGTGAACTTAATACCATTGAAGAAACAAAGATTAAGCAGACAGTATATAGAGTCCAACATTATTTATTTGAAGAATAAACAAAGAGGATGCAGTAAAACATAATTAATTTAAAACAAGAGCAGGTGACAACTCGATCGATCGAGTATAATCTCTTAATCTAAATTAGTAAGAATTTGACTATAATAGTTATTTGACTACTGCATTAGTCATTTTTACACTTTATTCTACTAAATCAAATAGTAAATCACCTATATATTACCAGAGTGAATTATTAAGAATAAAACTTATTAAGCTGTTTAATAGTTTTACTTAGCAACATCTAAGCGAGTAAAAGCTCGCAGTTTCGCGACATGTTGGAATTATACATTGTGCATATACATGGTCGTAAACCCATTTTAGAGCTAAGCGATTAGATTAGAACCCTGCGTAGGAAACCCTTTGTCTCAACTCATTTTCGCTATAATGCCTACCGCACGTTAAAGGTAATATTATCTTGATTATTCTATGGGAAAACGAGGGAGAGATCAAATTAGAGGGAGTTGCTGTTATTACTATAATCACTTGAGCATTTTAATTGATTTTCCAATCAAGACATTTGCTAAATAGAAATGAATGCCTTAGGCATTAAAATAATGTACTCTCATAATTATAATTATGAGAGTACATAATTTTAAACTGTGTATTTTTTCGATTGACAGGATCAAAAACTTCATGTCACGTCATTTAAAATTATTTTTTTTGTAAACTTATAGTATATTTAGTACACTCAATACACATTTATTATTATTATTATTATTATTATTATTATTATTATTATTATTATTATTGAAAGTGTGATCTCTTGTGGAGGAGTTGTATCTATACATATAGGTGTATTACAGAGAATTATCGACTCAGAGGCTATATAGAAACGTCGGTCGTCGAACCGAACCTGCTCGGAATCGATCGAAATAGTTTTTGTAATTCGAATCAACCGCCGTTCGATTAATGTACCGTAAAGTAAGAGAACCATCTGTGAGAATTAAGTGCATGACGAGACATGGTCATTCTTCATGGCCATTCGCAGTAGTTCCTGACTGTGCAGCTCAGACTTGTTCCTGAAATTAAATTCCAACGAAGTTCGCTAAGCGATTGGGTAAAATTATACCTGAAGAACACGCAAATAAAGTATCATAACATTACTACATTTCCGTATATCTGACTTCAATCCTTTGGAGTGTAATTTCTAAAATTCACTTGTGGGCATTATTTGGCCAAATAAGGAGAGGAAAATTGCAGAAAATCTTCCTGAGCACCTTTTCTGATCAAATTATAATTGTAGCCTTTTATGCAGCTATCAATGCAATTCATTAATGAATTAATGAAAACTTAAAACACTATTTGTAAACACGTAAATGTGGATAAAACTTAAAATTAATTTTAGCTAATAACTATTGTTACCGCCCCGCCTTTATATTCAAAAGCAATACTGGTTCGTGGGTGTGTTGTCACCTTGTGGTTTTAGATGAGACTATAGTGTTACAAATGTGTGTGTAAATTAATAGAGAAGCGATGTTATAGTTTATCTAATATAATTAAGTTCACAAACTATGGTTTTTAAAATAAATAATATTATCTTAAACATACACAAATTCCGAACAAGAGAATTCTATATTAGGGGAAAATTTCAAGCATGCATCCAACTATCTTATATCGCCCACGCTACATGTAATCACATGGCATACATAAGTAGGTTACGGGTGTTGTTGTACATATACATGACATACATAAACAGCGTACGCAGCAGCCAGACACATGCTTTTCATACAAACATACAATAAGTAGTATATGGACTATGTATGTGTACAGAGAGGAGAGCAGGTTGCACAAACTGCCAATAATAAAGGAATACAGCATAATTAAAAATCAATTTCATTATATAATAGAAAGATAATAATATATTATATGTATCTTTGGAATTTACTTACATACACGGAGAAAACTGGATAATATCTAGATATTATAGAGTAATATATCGATTTTTTAGAGATTTTACGTTTTAATAACAGAAGGTATTAACGTTCTAATAAATTAAGATATTAAAATTTTAAATCTGAGATTTAATATATTAAATATCTCAGACATTAAACATTTGCGCGCGCACGCACTGCGTGTGCAATCACGAAATTTTTTGTTTTATACTTTCGATTACTTTGGATGAAAACTGTTGATTGAAGCTTCCAGTCTCGACGGATTCGATCATTGATCGCATTTAGTGTGTTTTTAACTGTGAATTTTTATTTAACATATATATCCTGATCTTCTCATCATTCTGTGAACATTTTATCGCTTACAAAGTAGTTCAAACTAAAAGAAATCAGTTTTTTAAGCAAATAGATTTGCTCTTAATCTGAATTAGTAATTTTAAATGATCTATCGATGTAATGTCTTCCAAAATAAATATTTAATATATAATATTATTATTTACATTATTATTAATTATTTAATATATAAAATAACAATAAATAAATCCTAGTAACTATGATCCTAATCTATAGCAGTACTATTCTAGATATATAATTTTATACTGAACAATTAAAAACTAACTTGTAAATAGAACAAATCTGATCCTATGCAAATAATAGAAGTTATGTATATATATATATATACATAACATACATGTATACCTAAAGAAAACCTATTCCAGGTGGAGATATGCTCTTTGTTTTCAATAAACAATACTATCTTTCGAGAATTTACTCAGAAGTTACGTCTGAACCTGAAATCTCTGACGTCCTATAATATTTAACAAATTTATAAATAGAAGAGACGCAGTGAATTCGGCGCCGCGGTCAAGTTTGGCACACACCTATTTATGAAAATGTGCAAATTGTAGATGAGTGATAGTACTTTAACCCTCCGCTGTCCTTCGTTAATTGTACTAAAAAAAATAGAACAAAAAAATCAAAATTTACTTACCTGGAAGAAACACTAATGCCGTCGTCTGTGTGGGTCGTTCACGACCCAACCACTTTTCAATTCATATGTTTATTTGTAGACGAACAGCGCGACATTAATGGGTCTTATTGTTACTCCATTCTGGCCTAATAATATATGACGTAACTTGTTTTAGATAGAAAGAATGACGTGCCACGCCCCTTTCTTCCCATTAAAATTCGCCTAGAAAAATCAACTGGGTCACGAGCGACCCACAAGGACGGCGGAGGGTTAAAAATATGAATTTATGTTTCTGATGATGGTAGATTATGCAAAAAATGAGGTAATAAAGTTAATTCCTTCATATGAAATCTGAATATCTCTAAAATCTTAAATTTCAAAATTCGAAAAATGCCTTCAAAATAAAGAAAAAAAAATTATATTTATAACAGAAGCGTTAAAATTACTTCTATTTAACCATAATGCATACACAATATTTTTCAGAGAGCGAAAATATATCATGATTTTAGAGAATATTAATTTCAATTCCCGGTTCTAATTCTACGAATGGCTGTTGATCTCGCATGACGGATATTGTGGGATGTGCAAGTATTATAACAGATTGCAAACAACTCGTGCAGTTACTTTCGCGTATGGGAACTGAATACTCGTTAGAGCTTAAAACTGTACCGGAAGCAAAACAAGTGTATATAGGTATAATAGTAACATAAATAATAATAATAATAATAACAATAATAATAATATAAAGTAGATCAATTAATTAGAGTAATATGAGTTCCTATTGTATACATAGAAAACCTTGGGTAGAAATCGCCCCAATTGACTTCACTATAATACACGGAAAAAATTATTTTCTTAGATTTTAGAACAGGTTTCTAAAGGATTTAGAAATGTCCGAAAGTCAGCAAATACTGTTTTAAAATCTAAGAACATAATTTTTTCTGTGTACAGTCTGAATTCTTACACCTCAAAGTTACTTTAAATCTTACAGTTCATAATACATTAATAAATAAAAAATATTAGTATCCACTTACAATATTAGACTGCTCAGTTTGCGTCCAAATAGATCAGCGTAACGAGCTAATTAGGCGCTAGATAGATCTTCTTACTAGAACCCTATAATAAGAGTGGAGCAAACTAGTTAGAACCCTACACTTGGGTCCTAGTTCAATTCCTACTCGGGAAACGGTATAACTTGTCGAATTTTTCATAAATTCCCATTCGTTTTTATTGTAGGTCTCAGAATATGTTTACTCTCTAAAATTGAATCAGTCAAATTCTTCTAATTTTCAGTGACTCTTTTCTCACGAATTTAATCAGTGAAAATTCACTGAAAATCAGTGAAAAGTCACTGAAATTTTCAGTAATCGTCACTATAAACTACTAAAAATTTCAGTGACTTTTCACTGATTTCCAGTAGATTAATCACTAATTAAAATCGTGAGAAAAGAGTCATACTGAAAATCAGTGGAATTTGATTGGTACACTGAGAAAAATGGATTGTAAACGGTAATGAAAAATATGTTACTAGGTATAATCTTGGACTATTAACTATGGGACAGCAATCTAGATTATTAAAACCGTAATCTCTAGATGTTAAAAAAAAATATATTATCAGATAATATCTTAGATTATAAACTGAATCGAATATAAATTTTAACATTTATAATCCAAGATGTTAAAATTTATAATGCAAGGTATTCCATTTGTAGCAACACTAAGATTTTAATCTACATTTTACACAATCTAAAGCAAAAAATATCACTTACAGCAATTCTAATAATAATAATTATAATATTTACTTCTCCTAAAATCGGATTCCAATGTACGAACTTGTTAATAATCAATTATCTATGAAAAGTCCGAGACAAAACGTTCAAGTGTTTGAGAAAAGAGCAAAACATATGGGTGACCCATGCCCGCCATGACACTTTACGGGCGTTTATTATCTTCAGATGTTACGAATTAATTGCGGAAGATTATAAAAATCTAACATCTAGAGATTATGTTCAGTAATATCCTTATATATTAGATAAAACTTATAGATCATATACATTAACATATTTTATGTTACCGGATACTATACCCTAGTTTTAACATCTAAGTTTTATGGTCCATTTTTCTCAGTGTAATCAGTTAAATTTCACTGATTCAAGTTTAGAGAGTAAAGTCATCTAATTCCTTTCATCCCTAAATTTGAAACTCCTCTCATGAGTGAACGTATGTAATTTGCTATATGATGGTCAACAGCAACATATTCATGCGGTACCTTTAATTTAAATTCAGACAGTAGACACTTGCTACCCTGACCCTCTTCACCCATGCTAAACTTCTTCGTAAATTCCCCCCAGGCTCATTATGTGCAGAAGAATGTTTAAACGTATGGAGTACGGACGATTGCCATCATGCGTGACCTACTTGCGTAGCCTCTATAGTTATGATATTAAACCTCACGTCGTGTTGTTCTCATGCACAATGCCAGACTCGAGTAAACCGTAGGTTGTATATAAATGTATTATATGCACGTGGGCAGCAATGTGAAAAAAGCAGGGGCGTCGAAATGGCAGGATTAGTGGGAGCGACATATCAGATTCCCTTAAGCATCATCCTAACAGGGCAAGGTCGCATTTCACTCCTTAACTTCTGAGCCGTACCGTAGACTCGCCATAGGGATCGCCCATAAATTGTCGTAGTAATTTTTGGTAAGCTTGCCCTCTTTTTATTAGGACTAGCTAAAAAATCTACCTAGCGCTTATTATAATTATAGTTCGTTAAGCTGATCTGCTGTTAAGGTGCTAATATTAAATATGTATATATGTAAATAGGTTTATGATTCATATAGATGAAGAATTAAATATTTCCCGGATAATTAAATTTGTCCTTGTCTACCGATTGTTTCATTTAGAAAAAATGCTAGTTAGCCTTGTTTTTTAGATGACAGAAATAATTGCACTGTTCGCTTATTGCAGTGGCTATAAATTAATGTCAAGTGATTGCAACTAATTTCTCTTTTCATCTGTCTTTCAGTAGTGCTGATAATTTTAGACTAATGCAAGTACTGGATTTTCAATTTGAAGACGGTGAACAAATTCGATAATCCTCTTAATTGCATTTCCGGGCCAGAGGCGCAGGTCGACGGAAATGAGAAAAAGCTTCCCCGGGAGCAAGAGTAAGAATGAATAGAAGGTGTTGGTGTGATGGTGGAGGAATCCTCGATCCCGTGGCGAGGTTGTTGCGTGCGAGCGGATAGAGATTCGCGGGAAGAGGCATAGAGGTGAGCCAAAAGGACTTCCGGTGGCTGCCACCCGGAACACGAACTCACTCGAGCGTATGTGCTGAATGGCAGAGAACAGAAAAAAAATGAAAAACCACCAGGGCCGTAACAGAAACAATTGGGGGAGGCAGGAGTATTCTACGCTCAGTTTACGGATTAATCGACCATTTTTTTTTAAATATGACTGGTTTTTAAATTTTATGTAAACGATAGCGAATTATCGCTTTAGTTCATTTCCCACTTTCCTGATCGAAGTAAAAGTACTCACATAACTCTTTTTCTTTAAGTATCAATAAAATTAAATCGGTTCGCCAATATAATTGAAGTGGTTTTTCTTTGCATTATATTATAGTTCAAGATATAAGTCTATCAGTATACAAGGATTATAAGACATTACGGTAAGTAAAGTTCGAGTCTTGTAACTGTACCACATTGAGAAAATTGTCTAAGATAAGCTGCAGGTGCACACTTGGGAGTAGAATCACGATAAAACCCTCGCACTCCAGTAATTAAACGACTTTGAAGACTTTCAAGAACCAATTTCAAATGCTTCGAGATTTCATAGCAGGGTTTAATCGAGGACAATAATTGCAACTGTAGAAATTCTTCAATAGAAGTTGAAACGCCTTATCACCTAGACTTAATTTTATGCAACACTAACAGAAATCTTTTCCGGAATTTTAAGAGATTTTACCAGTGACGTTAAAATAAATTTTAATAGATGTCAAAAGAATTCAAAACAGTCGAAGAATTTTAAGAGCTTTCAGAATATCTGTTTAAAATACATAAATGGAATAGTTCATGTACTTCTAATCGTAATGATGACGTTGCTGGGCATTAGGCAGGATGTCATAATGACAATGGTTTGTATTTAGCATAGTTAGGTTGGTTAATCGCTAGAACGATACATGACTATGACGGCGACACGACGATGCTAAAATCCTTAACCGGTTCATCTAGAGAAGAATTTACAAAATCCACTTTGTTTGCAAATAAGGAGATCGGAATTCTCTATTTTACGAAAGCGCAGGACGCATAATAATGCATTAAGCAATTGTTTCTTGTGAGCAAAAATGTTCATAAGCATTTATATGATTTTTTATATAAATTTTTTCTAATAAAAAGTTTCTCACAGCTTTTTGCATCAAAAAGCAAGTGAGTGGTTTAAACTCGTGCGATTTTACAGCTTTTATTGCAATTTCGAAATAAGCAAATATCATAAAAGCTTTATTAGCATGCTAAACGTTTTTTTCCGAAAGCAATAGAGAGGAAATGGGATTTTGCTGTTACATAATTATTATTAATGTTTATACTCTTATATCAGTACATAACGCCTACACCTTTTTCATGGCGGTTATATGTACATAGCAAAGGGGACTAATTATGTTGGAAATTTAACTCTAGATTAAATTCTATGGCACAAATTCCAGGTGTTGGGTGTAATCTGTGAGCGCATATGGACGAAATTTAAATACAAAATATGTTTTCCATTTTGCTATGTGTCGCTTATTGCAATTGTATTTTATTATACTGCTATTCTCACGTTATTTGTATTCAGAATATATCAGTAATTTCGAAGATATATAGTTTTTAGGCTGCAAAAATATAAGGTTTGAAGTACCGTTTGTTAGGGGAGGGTTTCTCCACGTAAGGAATGGTGCAAACTCACTGTTTTTCGAAAAACTAATTTATTTGGCTAAAAGGGTAACCAGTCTGGCGACCAGCGAAACTTTTCCATTTTAGCCAAACTAATTAGTTTTTCGAAAAACAGTGAGTTAGCATCATTACTCACATCGAAAAACTCTCCCCTGCTATATGGCATTTCAAACCGTGTATTTTTGTGGCCTAAAAACTATATATATTCAAAATAACATTATTAAAAACAAAGTAAATACGCAAGCGAAACGCCTACTACAACTATAGTTCATATAAATGATATGTTTTTATAAAAAAACGGTGAAAATTAAAACAAATAAATTCATACACGGCGATTTATTTTAACGTTACCGAAAACGAGAATATTACCGTGGTAATTATTACCCACTAAGAATTCTATGCATGCCTATAATTCAGATGTCCCTTTTTGTATATGTATACATATCTACAAGTCTCTATCGTAGTATATAGTATATGGTATGGTATGGTTCGATAGTGCTTCAAAGATGGCAGAATTGAGTTGCGGGTGAGAGCTAGGTATAAAGGCCGTTGCACTTACGGACACGGAGACTTCTAGCGGTACTTCCTTATTAATATACGAGACTACACGCGTGCTTAAGCACGCGTGTTTTTTTCCAACTATTAAAATAACAATTCAAATCCACGCAACAAATTAATTAACCAATAAGGTTAGCATACGCATGAAGTTAGCTTTTTAAGGGTATGTGGTAATTTATACTAATTATCATAAGAGCCAATTTAATTTCCCCAACTTTTAAGTCCGTAGCAAAAAATGTATTATTGCGAGGGTAAAGTTGGAGATATTAAATTTCTTTTATGGTATATAAGGTATCAAGTGCTCTTAAGGTGACACATGAAGTTATCCGAAATCAAAGTCCTTTTTAGAATAGCTAGGATGTATGTACATATATTTGCACATTGCGTCTATGAAGCATACACTCGAATCTCCCAATAACGACCTTCCCAATAACGACAATCTCCTAATAACGACCGCATTCCGGGATCTGATTGGTTTCTATTAGCGCGCAATTTGAAATGCTAAAAAATATTATATATTACGCAATACGCATGCGCAATTGGTGTGTCATTTGAGAAAAGGAATTTCGTCGTTATTGGGAGATTCGAGTGTATATGCATTATTACAAATTATGTTATTTTTGTGAATGCTTCTGATTGTTTTCGTCATCATTTAAAAAAATATAAATTGTTCATGATAAGAAAAAATTCTCTTTAGTCCCGTTGGAAATCAAACCCAGCTAGGTTTTCAAATATATGCATTATTGGTTAGCCTTAGGATTATTTGTTACGTATGTTAAGCGAAAGTGGGAAGTGAATTGTGTCCCTTGGAACATCCAACTCAGATCAGAACTTGTTTCATTGAGTGTGGTTACAACGAGGGGCTTTTGCGGCGTTGCGAGTGGTTACGTGGTTTTTACCACGTCTCTCAAGAAGTGTTGAAGTAGTGTTGTCAAAATAACCAAAATAACCTGTTTATGAACTTGTCAAACGATCAAAATATTTTTTGTTAAGTGTTAAAAATAATTTGTATAATTAATAATAATTTTTGTGTGAAAATAAATTAAGTCAGTAAGTATATAGATGAACTTTTTACTGTAAATTTGCAATGTATAAGAACCAGCAGTTTGACAAGTTAATAAACAAGATATTTTGGTTATTTTGACAGCACTACTTTCACACTCCTTGAGAGAATTAGTTGATAATTATTAATTAGTAATGTTTAGTAAAAGCCATGCAACGCCGCTTCAAGTCCCTCGGTGTAACCACACTCTAGTGGTATTTATAAGTTACTTCAGCGGGTAAGATTATCCCCACTTAAAGTCGACATTTCTCATTGTCAGGTTTCATAGTTTTTCACCCCCTATAGCCTTTTCTTTCTTGTCGCACTATATGATATAATATGGTATTATTTTCTATACGCACTGAAGAAAAAAATAATTTATTACTGTAATTACCACTATTTTTAGAACAGGAATTCGAGACTCTAGTCTAGCTTTTCTTAAGACTTTATTATATTTAGACGCTGGGTAGGAGACAGTTAATTTTGATATAGCAAAAAATTGCAAAGAGTACGAGCAATATACTTTCCACATACACAATATATATACTTTTTACGCTTAACATAGCTCGCGTAGGGCATAACTGTAAAATTCTACGATATAAGATGATCACCTTTACTGAATTCAGTATAATGCGAGTCACTTTTATAGTATACGACATCCACATGTGTTGATGAAAAGTTGTACGGTCACCGAATAGTAGTTCACACACAACAGGAAATCATACCTATGTGCTTCGTGATGTCATGAAAGAATGTCATGTGACCTTTATATAGAAAGATAATCCAGTACCTTAACCAGAGACACGTCGACTTCTAGACTGCAGAAGAAAATGACTTCGAGCGCATTTTGGTGTCATTAATTCAACAAAGAATAGTCGAGTTTCTTCAAAGAAAACGAAAGTCATATTGAAAACAATCTATCATGGGTACTACACAAAAAGAGGGTCATGTTAGTCCCATATATTTGTAGTCGTAGTAGTATAACGGTATCTCTTTCGAAAAGAGTGTTTTCATATATAAGGCTGATGACATCCGCATATACATGTTATATCGTCTGAAATTGTACACCTACTCGGCTTCTCCATACAGGTTGTCACTACGTGATGATGCACTTGTGGCATATGGACAAAGTCAGCTGCCGATAGCATGTGTATTGTGCATAATGAGTGTATGTGTGTGTGTGTGTGTGTAAGATAAGCAAGCACACTTGCATCAAGAATTTATTAAGGAACAGTCAATGCTGGACTAGACTTCCCAGCTCATTAAGTAATGAAGGAGATATTATTACTGATTACCTAGATCCGATTCTCCATAAAATTGCGATGAAAAAAAAACTAGACTAATGAGGACTTGCGACGTCGAAGATTTTCAAAGGGGCAATCTTTTAAATAATAATTATTATTTTTATTATTACTAGCAGTACTATATATACACGTGCTACATTAGAAATTAGTAATATTTCAAATATGTTCAAAAAATATACAATATTACAAGATTCGAATATAAAATTTGAAGGTTTTACGTGCACAGAAAAAAAGTTATGGTTTGGCCAACCATATAAATGGATAAATATGGAGCATCCATATTAAATGGTTGTAGCAACCATAGAATAGTTGCAGCAACAGGAGATAATGGTTGCTTCACCTATATATCTATGGTTGCTGCAACCATTTCATCTGGATGCGCCTATACTATAATAAACTAACAAACTGGTTGACAACAAATATAAAGATAATAGAAGAATATTGCCATATAAACCAAATATAATTCAAAAAGATCAAGTTAATATTTCGCTAAGTAAAAAGAGAAGACATGTGGGTGAAGATAAGTATACAAACATGGAAAGCTTCACCGTTATCATGACAAAATCTTAAAGTGCTTCTCACTTGAGTTTGCTAGAAAATAAGACTACCGGATATATGTATACACAGTAAATTACGGACTTCCCACATAGACCTTAATGAACTGAATGTTTTAAAATACAAGCAAATGTACGACTGTATCTACGTATTGAAAAATGCGCCATCGTCTTTCGACTGCAGATCCCTGTTTAGTATATTTTTAAGTCTGGTTATTTAAACTGGTTGTTATTCGACTCCTATCTATACATAATTGCAATTCACACTTTTAAATATAAATGATTATCAGTCGAAAAAGTCTAAATGTTTTTCTAATATTTGAGATGCATTTACGACTCTTCTGCACTATTATTAACTCTTACAAATTGTAGGCATTAATTTTCTCGGCGATGCTGAAGACACTTGTAGGTTTCCGTTAAAATTACATAAGTCACAGTGTTCATGTCCAGTCAACACCAACAGAAAAACTCATCGAGCAGATGAAGACACTAAATGAGCACAAGACGTTTCACAAGATTGTAGAAAACCTACAAAGAAGTCAATATGATGACTAACCTTGTAGAATTGAAAAGATTTATTTTATGAGGATTATTAAGTAAATTAGTGCAAGGAACTTGAAGTCATATAACTATCTGTAGAATATTTTACTATTCCTGTGATTGTTACAACCATAACAGTTTTTTCCATGTTCTCTTTAGTAATTTATATAATATGCAGTCTTGCGGCTCCCTAACTTCGGTACGCCAGTTTCAAGTTTATTCAATGAAAATTATTGCCTGATCAACAGTTTGCAAAAAGTGCAGAACTTGAGTAAACAAATTGTTAAAATTTATGTTGTGCATGTTTTTTAATGCAATTTGGAGAGATAACTAAGTGAGCCTTAATTATACGGTTGACTCATTATGAATAACGTGTGCTTGACATGTTAGAATTCACGCGTCATCATTATATTAACACTCCATTAAATATGTATTATTTATGAGACCTCAATGCCAAGTATCATCAGCCAATTTAAATGAAATATGTATAATGTTTATTACTGTCTTAATTTGAATTAGTAAAAATTCGATTAAATGAATTAGTAGCCTTATATTTGACTACTGAATTAGTAGAAAAGAATAACATACTAATCTATTTAGTATAGTTATACTTGGAATTAAAACATCGGTTGTCAAAATGCAGTTTAATTTTTAAAATTTACTGCTTTGAATCTACTCACCATCAGGGTTTGAAAAATATCCCCAAGTTGGTAAAGCAGTGACTGCTGATTGGAGAACTACTGCAACCAAAGCTACAGCCAAAGCTATGCTGGATGCACGAGCTGCTAGGGCTCGTCTTTCCCCAAGACGTGGATCGGTTGGGGTCGAAACCACGCTACGTATAGTTTGACGATCTGCCATTCTTCATTCCGTTACACGTGGTTTCACTTGATGTAAAACCAAATAGACCGTCGAGGAATAATATTGTCACTAAACACCCTTTCTTTTTTTGCTTTTCTTCCCTAATGTTTTAAGACGTAACTACTGAAACGGAAGTGAATCTCGTGCTTCATTGACTTAATGCGTTTTTCATCTTTGCTCATGAGCGGCAGTGTTTCAGTTCAATGGTAAAACTTTTGTTACTACAAATCTCTCTGTAGACTCAGACTTAGTATATTTGTTTTAACTGTACACAGGCTCCTTAGTACATTAATATAAATCAATTTGTATAAATGTTTTGTATCTCTTCTTATGAATTATGTGTTCAAGAGTAGATGAAACTCTTCTACTCAAAACTAATCCTAAATTTGTCCCTTATCACAGAGAAAATTCCAATGAGTATGTGCACTACAGGTATCTTAATTTCTTTAGACAATAAACCTTGTCTCCGAATATTCCTTGAATTCAATCTTTCACAATCAGCCTGCTCACATAGCTGTTCGTGTCGTGCGATACTCCTTGGAAGAATGCATGTGGAATACCGATGACGACCTCAAAGTTAAGAAGAGAAAGTTGGATAATCTTGACGAGACTTGCAGTACTTCTAAAACATTTATTAACAAAGTTTCTTTGCGTTTTGAATGTAATAATTGCTGCTTATAATAACAGTGACTCCGTCTTTATTCTGCAATAAAAAAGCCAGGTGATGCTTATTCTCAAGATTTCTCATCGACATCACAGAGATCTGCATTCCTACTCCATACTTCATTCTTGATTTTCTTGTCACTTTCCTTGAAGATCCAGCCGGTTTTCCTGCTTCTGTAGTGTATTGTATTCAATGTTAATGTTTTCTGTTTATCACAAGCGCACATGAATAGAGTTACTATCCGTGCGTACCGGTATGCGGGAATTCCACAATACCTGGTTTCATGGATTCGCGTCTCCCACCTACTTCGTCGTCTTTTGCTTCTCCTTTCACGAAGAGCCCCTCTCGTCTTACTACTATCACTCCAACCCGTCGCGAGTGTCTGTGTTATGTGCTGGCGAGTCAGAACCGGTTTTTACAACGCAAAACTGTTGCTAAAAATACGTTAGCCTTTCTTTTCCGTACCCTTCAGCTTTGAACATATCTTCTTACAGGTCGCTCCTCAAGCCGATCTCCTTATTATCTTCCGGACCATGAAGATCAACCTCAGCAGTTACAGCTCAATCATTATGATCGAACCCTTTAGTGTTGATGCCACAGATATTGTTCACTGTACATTTCCTTCATGAATGCTTTCGTTACGTTGTTAAGTGTTATGTACGTTGAACCCTCTTCCTCTCCAAGACGAATGCTTCGATTTTCGAAACATTCGGTAGAAGGTACAAGGCTATAAGTTGGTTCAGATTTGGGATTAGGAACTCTTGCATTGCTCGCAAGATTTTTGCCGATTAGACTGTAAAGCAGTAAGTAACCACTCCACCTCGCCGGTTGATGCAATTTACTGTTATTTAAACAAATATATACGTAATTGTGTTTAAGTGTATTACATATCTGCTTGTCCTTCTTACTCTGACTGAACGATACAGACGATCATACTTGCCAGTAATCTCAGCCCAAGACTCGTTTTTCTTTACGGTGTTCATAACAGAAGAATTCTTTAGTTTTTAGTATAGAAATTGTTTTGCCAGGTTCTTCTATCTAAATATATTTCAATTTTAAACAGTACAATAATGGATGCCCAATACTCTTCCAAATCTGATGAAGATCTATAGAGACCAGGTTTAAACCGCAGGTTATTATGTCTTACACCGGCATGCTAGTTTATCGATTAGCAAGAACAACTACCGAAAACCAACTGGTTAAATACTACTTCTGTGTACATAATTCAATGACATTCTTCCTCAGGTGAAACTTTTGAGCTTTGAGCCTTCAATTCTTGATCCTTTGTAGTTCGACTGTAGATAGGATAGGTCCCTATCTAAAATGGTTCAAAAGCCGGCGAAAACCGACAAATAATATCAAATTGCATGACTGTAAAGCAAGAGCTAGCAGGAAATCACGGCCTTCGTTGTTTCGAAATGTATCATGCGCGAATGCATACATCGACTTTCGAAACGAGTAACGACTATCGCACCTCCGGTCGCGAGAGGTTCTCAGGGCTCGGAACCAAAACTTCACCTGATGGTGAAACCGAAACACTATCAAGGACAAGGGCCGACTTTCTAACTCTTGAATCTCGATGTCACTTGTTCACAATGGTTGATTTGTTTTCCTTATTTTTCACAACATTGACCATTTCATCACCTGGACGACGATTTAGACGCGTGAGAAAAACGAGGCCACTCGCGACTGTTTGTACCTGCGTATTTGAATATGTATAGAGAGGTACGTCGAACGCGTGTTCATGAGCCTGCGCGTTGCACCACACTGAGATCGCACTCCGTTCCGTAGCACTCCGTAGTCACGAACGAGCGGAACAAGCTCGAGCCGCCTCTCTGCGCCTCTCTGGGTCTCAACAACGAAGAGTGTAGATACTATGCTGAAGACACTCCCCACATTTGAATTGTTACAAGTACGATATAGTCACCTACCTCGACTGGATATACCAATTTCTTTTTTAGATATATTGTACATTGCTATGAGTCCAGTCATCACATCAGAAAAAGGCGGTCCCAAGGGATAATGTTGGAAGTTCCACTTTTTCAAGATAACACAGTAAAAAGGAATCAATAATTGAAACTTTCAAACGTATCCAATCCTGATTGATTTTGACACTTTTGCTTCCTTAGATATAGGAAGCTTTATAGCGATGACAATATCCAGATCCCAAAAATAGGTTTTTTAGAAAGATATTTCAAGTGAATATTATATTTCAAGGAATATTACAGTATAGTATCAAGTTGTAAGAAATTGTCCGGATTACGAAAATGACCATGAAAATTGTCACAAATGACATAACGTAAAAAAATAACATTTTTTATATACAATACATTTTTTTCGGAAAAACCATTATTTTTCCAGAAAAAAGGCAAATATGAAATATTTCGTTTTTTTTCGAAAAATAATGGTTCTCGATGGTGACATGCTTGGTTTATGTTCCACACAGTAGCTTCAATGCTGCTTTATATATGTTATCATTTCTCAAAATTACAGAATAATGCGTGTTCATTATTGTAAGAATGTAAGTTGAGGAAATATACCGTACTAAGAAAAACTGTAGATATATAAAAGTTGATTCACGTATTGTTGATTCAGTATTCGAAATTAGAAGCTTTTCAAGATGCATTCAACGTCTGATGATCGCAGACTTTTGCATCTTTTCTTTTGTTTCTTTTGAATCCCACTTTTACCGCTGTCGAACTCATGATCGTGTATATAGTTATGCAATATAGTATATACATTTATGTATATAGCGGCTAATTTATATTAGATTCTAATGTTATATAGATACTTAATGCAAATTATATATTTTATAAGTACCTTAATCAATGAGCTATGAATTTTTATAACGTTAATTTTATCAATATTCAAGGTATTTCAACAATTTTTAGTTATAGTTATATATTTTCTTTTAGAGAACACAGCATCAATTTTATACTGTAATGTCCAATCTATTTTAGTAATACAATTCCATCTGCTATAAATTTTTTTACCTGAAGCAGTTACATTTTCCAGATCATAGAATGCTGAGCTTCTGCAAGCATCAGCTGCAATTAGCGCTAACTGATACTATTAGCCATAAATTGCGAGCAAACGTACACAGTAGACCCCTATTTCCAGAACAATTATATTCACTACGATATCGATCCAGGAGTTTTCCTCTCTGTAGAAAAAGTAATTCATACTTTTCAATACAATGAAGTAATTTTGTTAATGATGACTCGCACTTGACATCAATTGTTTACATATTTGTGTATATGGATGCAACTACCAGCCTGCTATTTGTAGTTACTATTAGTTAATGAGTTTCACACTTATTGTTAGACGAGCAGTCCCGCAAGACCCCTAGTTACTTAAGTACACAGATCTTTTTCCCTCTTTTCTCATACAAGTTCATCCAACATCAGTCTCATTATAATATTCTTGCACCTGTTATTTATTAAAAAATTACTGTTAGATTCTCGGGCTGTATGAAGTGTATATCTTTAGCAAATTTATAATTTTAATGCATTTAATACTGCATTATAAGTACACCTATATATACTATAAATAGATTTATTTACCATAAATAGATTTTGCGAAAGCACAGAACACATTGATACATACGCCCGAATGCAAATCACTTTAGTATATATCATACAAATACAAAAACGCCATTAATTGGAAAATTCGATGTTGCGGATTAATTAAAATTATAATTATATTATAATACGTTCGATCTGATTATAGAGCGCAGTTTCAATTAGTATTATAGTTTTAAGATATAATTCTGTTCATACGTAACCCATGAATCATCATTATAAATAAATTTGAATTAATTTTCGTTAAATAAAAAAAAAGTAGATCTTTCAAAATTCTTCAGTCTGGTATACCTAGAAGTAAGAGTCAATGAACTCATGATCTTGGCCTCATGCTCCTTTTTTTTCTACTTCTCGTTTTTGAGTTTCTTACTCTTTTCTTCGAGTCTGTCCCTTCGCTGGCTAATATTTCGTAAGCATCGCATCGCTTCTACAACGTGTCTCTTCTCGCGTCCATTATTTTCGACGTTGCGCAAACACATTTTCTTTAACACGCTTGTTCAGCTTTAATCGTATAAGCTACAAAAGAAAAAGAGCACAATGAATGCAACGGACTGCACTTCCTGAAGAATAAAAAAGACTTTTTATAATAGTAGTTTCAAGAGTTGCAAGAGTATTCTATATGAGAGTATTCAAAGCCCGGCATTATAGATTTACTTACGCAATCACATTTATAAAAAAAAACGTGTGTGTTTTTAATCGTGTGCGATTATAAGAGACTTAAGAAGTGACCCTAATTTACACAATTTGTAGAATACCCTTTTGGACCCGGTAGGCGGTAATGGTTACATCGATGTTAGCAGAAGAACGTCTAAATAGTATTACACTTTGTGAGGTGACACGAGCTGGAAAAGCAATTGACCTATACGAATTTATGGGTAAGGCAACGAGCACAACTATCGCACAAGCAAATTGGTTTTAGAACAATTACGTTTCTGCGTGTGCAACACTAAAGTTTCTCACCAGCCATATAAAAGAACAAAAAACATTTGTACATTTTATTGAGATGGATAGGGCAGAAAATTAGGTTGTAGGAATCGTGAAAATTTAAAAAAATGCGTATTAATAATTTTATTTGTGTATATTTATACGTATATTTAAAGCAAATGACCAATTTTGGTCAACCATTGTACCCATTACCCTATTAAGGCTTCCAGTTTATAAAAGTTTTGATATCTTATAAAATTATCAAAAGTATAAATTATTGACAAAGGCACGCACATGAAATTCAATATAGTTTAGGAAACGTAATCCGCGGGATTTCCTCATGAAAAGTGAATCTGAAGCAATCTCGAGAAGGATCAGTCCCAATTGATGTACAAGCCGTTACGCAGGCACAAGCGTGACTTGAGAGATTATTTACGACACATAAAGACAAGAAGTTGACTTGACATAGGTCAACGAGCCAAAGGGTTAATTAGATTAACCTCCCCTGACTTCAGAGTGAGAAAGGGTAAAAACATACAAAGAAAAAAAAGAGACGATTTACATAAAGTGGCCCATCTACTTTAGAATGCAAATTTTCGAGAAATTTTTCTTTTTAATATTGTATTGTTTATTTGGAAAGATTTGAGCATGTGAAATTATTTAATTAAGTGTTGGATCAAAGAAAAACGAATCATTATCTTTGCTATATATATGAATATAATTCAACAATTTTTAGTGATTTTAATATTAATTATTTTTAATCATTCTCAGTTGTATTATTATTAATATTCGTACAGGAAAGGGAGGCATAAACGTGCTTGGTACATATGTAATCAGTTCAATAGACCTTATATATTTCCATTATACAGCAAACATGTACATCTATCATTGCGTAACATATAATAATTACAATTACATATAATAGGTACTCATTTGTATATAATTAAGTGTAGCATCTAAGGTATGCGATATATTAAGAATATTCGTACGTATATCCATTGTAGTTGCCATTTTCAACATCTTGGTTATTACATTATATTAGGATGTGTTAACAAAATTGAAATTTACCATTTTCGATTTATCCCCATACAGCAGATCCTTCTTGTTCTTATAAAATCTGATACCCTCTTTCAAAATTTGTCAGAAATATTTACAACTTTCCTAACTTAAAAAAAAGGAACAAGTTTTTATAAACACAAAGAAAAATATGAATTATGAATTCGAAATTTCGAAACCTTAACTTTTTTGACACATACTATTACATATGCAACATTTTTTCAATTGAGTTTTGAGAATCATGCAATGACAGATTTCGTATAATCATTTTATTCTTTGATTCGTCGTTTTACACAGTTATACATAAAATCTCTGTTTACTTCGTTGACAATAAGTCTTTCTTATTTTTTTTCTTCGCCCAATTTACTTTTTCAAGCTGAGATATACTTTTCTTTTTTTTCCGATAATCCATCGTTCTTATATATTGACCATTTTCTCATCACTTACAGGGAAAGAGTTACAGCAATCTGATTGGCGGACGTGGCTGGATATATCCCCAATCAGAAAGCAACTCTTGAGACATATTTATCCTTTTTTGTCGCTCGAGAAAGTTGATGCAGATTTTTTTTTTTTTTTTTTTTTTTTTTTTTTGAAAAAACATAATAATCAGAAGCAAAAAACTTCACATACACCTTTTTCACCTCGTTTAGAGGGAATTACATCGAAATGTTAAAACCTTTTGCCATTTGGACATGGATTAAGAAAGCAATATAAATTCTTCTAGATTTTTGGATTTCAAATAGGAACAAGCTCGTAAAATTATCAAAACTTAATTTTAATTATCAACTAATGATTAATGTCTAATATGTATACAAATACCAAGGAGCACGGAAGTCAAATAATGTCTGGAGTTTCGAATTGATGCTAATTATATAGAATTTAAATTATATATCCATTAGTCGATCTGAGTTCCGTGCATTCCTGATAGATATTTTTCCAAGTTTAATGAGTGTAAAAGAAAAACATTGCTGTAGATGATTGCACAAAACTTTCATTAGAAATCCTCAAAAGATCAGAAATCCTCTGAGAGTAATATATATATATATATATACTTTATACTCAAAGAATTGCTTAGAATATATCGCAAAAAAGCACCGTTGAATATACATAACAATTTTACAGTATCGTAATATTATACACAGCTGAGAAAAGACTATTTGGGTATTTAAGGACATGTGATACTTAATCGTAAGAGCAATTTAGTTAACATAACGATTCGCAATAATAAATTATAGTTTTTGCTAAAACCAGTTAATATACCTCCTTCTGCATGAGACGCAATAATAAATAGTTTCCGCTAAAATTAATTATTATTACAAATGTAAACTTGGATTAACTAAATTGCTCTTACGATGAAGTATCACATATTCTTAAATAAAAATTAAACTTTAACTGTAAAAATAATATATACTATCGATAAAATAAAAAAAAAAATTTATTCTATTCTTAGGTTTGTAGCTACATAAGAAGGTAAAAAACTTAAAATATAATGATATAAAAAATTCGGAGAGGTAAAAGAGAAAAGAGAAGGAGAAAGACGAAGGCTGGTGGCCAAGTGTAAGAGGAAGACGTCAGAGTGACGGCGGCTTTTCTGTGATCCGATAATTTAACCCCATTTTTGGAAAAGCCCCACTCGCTGACAACGGCAGTTGGAGCCCCAGAGATTGCATCGGCAGCTTGAACTGTAGCAGCAGTTGTTGGGTCTGTGATCACAATTTCCTCCACGAGGTACACAGGCACGCCTAAACAAATAGATCAACGAGGAACGTCTACTCGAGATTAGGGAAATCAAAAGAGCTTTTGGTCCACATCAAGACATGAAGACATTAATCGACGATAGGATGGCTAAAAAAATTAAGATTCTTTTATTTGTGCGAACGACCCTGAAAAGCTTCCAATTGGTGAAAAAGAAAAATTGAATTTTTTTCAATTTTTTTGAACAAAGAGAACTTTGCTCCCATGGAAATTAAACAATCCTGATCGTAAAAAATTCTTATATATTTTTATATAGAAGTTTGTTTCATTAATAAATAAGAAATCTCACATAAAAAATTTAAAAGGGGGGTAGGTTTTGACAAACAACTTTGTCGTATGTCATCTATTTTATAGCCAATATTCGAAAATTTATTATTGTTCAAAAAGAGAAGGGTGTTTTGTTAATTTTTAGGGGAGTTTTTTCAATTTTTTTTTATAGGTACTTTTTCATTTTAATACCTTCCCTGACTACTTTCTACCATATTTTGGCAAAACCCCACAAATCAAAGGGAATTTAATCTTTTTGAGCCATCCTAATCAACACACAACTAATGAAAGAAAATTTTCATTTTTTTTTCAACTTTATTGAGCTCACTGAAAATATATTGTTATTGTGACCAATAACAGATTCCCACAAATATTCCTGTACAGTATACGAACTTATAAGCCTCACACTCAGAAAAAAAACTTGTTTTAAATCAAAACATTTATTTTAATAACTGAAATTTAAAATGTATTTATATTAAAGAAAACTTTCTTTCTTTTAAAATAATTTTGTTTGATTTAAACGAAGGTTCTTTGATTCAAACAAAATTATTTTTAATTATTTTAATATAAAGAAACTGTTTGTTTAATTAAAAAAAAATTTGTTTATATCAAAGAAATGTTTCTTTGACCGTATATCAATACTATGATTTCTTTGATTCAAAAATTGATCAAATGATAATGATTTTAGAAAGTTTTCTTTACATTAGCAATACATGGATTAATATAAGATCTTATTTTCAAATGAAATTACTTCTGAGTTAATTCGCTCTACACGTATGTATCTGTTTCATCTATGTATCGAGCGCGTTTCATCTGAAACGTGTTTTCTCAACTTGCAGTTGATATTCATGAAGGATGAACGTAACTGTATAATTACCAATTACAATTCCTGTATTAAGGCATTGTTAAAATGTATATGTCGATATGAAATTATTTCGAATAATAACAAGTATAACCAGAGTTAGAAAAACAACATTTCTCGATATTCGTTTTTACGTTTTTAATTATAATTTCTTTTAACATCGACTTCCCTTTATATACATGTATAAAATTTACTGTTCATTTGATGCGGAGACAACACATTATATAAAAAATTAAACAACAATAATATTAAATAATATGAAAGCCGAAAAGATTTTATGACTGATAAAGGGTAGCACACCAAACGGGAAATTATTTTTTAGTTAATCTTTGTCAAAACCTTTTCACTTCAATAAATCCATGAGAAATGGTGCATATTACCCTTTTCCTGTTCTACACGGAGGGAAAATTCATGCTTCGAACATTCGGAGTTATACGTGTTGAGTAAAAACTCGAAGTTCCCAATAAAAAATAGAAAACTTTTAAATAAAAAAAAGATTAAATAAAAAATAAAATGTAAGATAAAAAGATGAATAAATAAAAAGATTAAATTTTAGAGAGAGAGGAATTTATTTACTATTGGAAACGCCCCTGTTTTGGATTTCTTCGAATAAACTTCGAGTGTACGTGAGTTTCGAGTGTTTGATGTGTGTGTGAATTTTCCCAAGAATTCAGTATCGACGATTTCTCTCCGTGTACCCTTCAACTTTTAGAATCAATGCCAAATCAAGTACATTTCGGAAAAAGAACTCACTTTTGTTGCGCCGCCCGCATCAAGTTTTCTAATGTGTTATCTGCATAATCCGAATCTTCTCCAACTTCGTCTCCATCTATAAATAAATAATCAATCATTTTCAGTTGAAAAAATCCTTTTGGAATCCTTTCGAATCAAACGAAATTCCTTAAAATATCATAAAATCCACTAAAATAAATTCCTTTAAAATCCCAACCAACGCGCAGTAAATTTCTACTGGTAAATAAAATAAATCCCAGTATAGGTTTCACCTTAAAACATAGTATGCAAAAAGAAATATTATTCTATAAAATACAAAATCATAAATATGTAAATAAAGAATTTTCTTTTAAAGAGTAATAAATGGACCTATATATTTCACTGAGTTTTTTTACGTACATACATATATATAGTTAAAGATATATACTTTTTAATTTTTTTTCCAAAACTGTGACATCTATTCTAAAAAGATGATTGAGTCGAAGTCGAAATATCGTAACGCCTATTTCGTACTTCTGAATTGAATTTGGTTTCGTTAATAATCATTTTGTCACGAGGCTAAACTCAAAATACATTGAAAAGAATAGGATTTTTATGGAATTTTTTTAAGCTTTCATGGGAGATAATGGGATTTTAAATGTTATCGTAGAATTTTATTGAGAAATTTCAAAAGCTTTTTATGATTTTTAAAATATTTTGTGATAGTTTTAAGGATTTCATGGAATTTGATGATATCTTTAATGATTTTAAGAGATTTTAAGAATTAATTGAGAAATTTCCAGAGTTTGCTAGAAATTTTTAGAGATTTTCACTAATCTTAACATGGATTTCAAGAGATTAATGATTTTGTAGGTTTTTGTGTGCATTTTTCATGATTTTTAAATGATTTTTACGAAATTTAAGAGATTTTTGGGATATTAAAACAATTTTGTAGAATTATATGGGATTTTAGAATATTTCGTGAAATTTTAAGGGATTTTAAAAGCTTTGTAAGAGTTTTATGAGGTTTTAAGGAATTTTATCAGATTTCTAATAATTTGAAGTGATTTCGAAAGATTTTTCTGATATTTTAATGATTTTGTGAGAATTTTAAAGGATTTCATGGAATTTGATAAGATGTCTATGTAATATTTTTAAGGGATATAAAATATATAAAGAGATTTTAAAGTTTGTCATGGAATTTCAAAATGTTTCTAGGAATTTTTAGAGATTTTCACAAAGTTTAACATAGGTTTTAAGAGATTAGAGAAATAAAATATAATAAATTATATAATATTGAAAAGTTCTTGTAAAAATTAAAAGAAGACAAAAGCGTCGGAATGCTTGAAGTAATTTGCGAGATGTCATTTTACGGCTGTCCATGAATGAAGTGTCCCTTAGACGTATGAAATTGTTAAAGATTTCCTATTCGATCACAAAAGTTAAGCTTTGCTTGGCTCGATTATACTCGGATGGGGGGCGTCATATCAAATAAGTATGAATTATAACAAGAAAGAATTTTGAATATCGATGTATGGGATGCAGAAAAAGTCGTCCATGAATGAAGTAAAGAAACAAAATATACACTGTAAAAAGTTTCGATGAAAATTCCCACATAAATCATAGGAAATAAAAATACCAGTAATAATTGATGGAAATTTACCAAAATTGTGTAAAATTCCGTTGTAGGAATAGAATTTTACTTTATTTCTGCATGTAAAATTCCAGCGAAGGCACCTGGATTTTTACATTGTTCTTGTAATATTACACTTCTAAGTCCTTTTCCATTTCAGTGTAAATTTCCGTTAGTTATCGCTGGTATTTTCATTTCCTATGATTTTCGTGGGAAAATTACAGTTTTATTGTGAAATTCACAAAATTACGGGAAAATAACCTTAGAAATGACTCTGAACTTCCAAAAAATTTAGAACTTTCCTGCAGAAATCATAGGAAAAAATTACAAAAACCAAATGTAATTTTCATCGAAATTTTTTACAGTGTAGATAAAAATGAAAAACTTCATGTCATAATTATACACAACATTACAGTAGCATTCCTGCAACATTGCCGTCAATATTGCCAATGTTGTCAAATAATTTTGCAGCAATATTGAGCTCCACATTAATTTTTTTCTGGGACAACTAAACCATATTTTTCAGTGTTTGTACAAATTGGCCAGACATAATGTCGCACATTTAAAAATCTTGAATGAATCTCTTAAAATAAAGTAAAGCGTGACTGTCAAAGAGGAAAGAGTATGAAGAATGTGACGTTAAATAATAAAAACGAATGATGAAGACAGTGATTTGGTCCAAAATCGTGACGATCCAGTGTATAGAAAGCTTATCTTACTTATTTTGAGAATTGATGGACGACCACGCAGACGAAAAAACGTGATATTATATCGTGATGCGGGATAGCTTTTTGTTTGAACACAATGACGCATGACTATTACAAACAAAAGCGATAAAAGCTATTGATTATAAGCATCATTGTGCGTTCATGCACGGAAATTGCACCTTGCATCTGCTGATGGCAAATATACGCCCATTAGTAAATCTTACACACAGAATTGAACGGTGCCTACGTGTTTATCCATATGGTATAGAATAGTGCATAAAGAAAGTTCAAAACAAAAATTTTGTTTCTCACCGTTTTTTACTCATTTCACAAATTTCAATTTATTTTATGTATCAATTACATAGATACCTATACTATTTAAAATTAAAACATTCAAAATTATATGTATATAAATTTAGAATTCGAAACAAGTTTCAAATTCTCAAAAAAAAAATTTCTACTTTCGTTAATAAATGTTTTTGGTAGGTATATTTAAATTTCCTCTTTAAATATTTTTCAGAATTATTTCTTCGGGATTTTTTGGTGTTTCGGCAAAAAGATATTATCCATACTTCTCATTTAGAAATTTAGAATTTATCACTGTCGTGAAGATTTCAAGATACATATTAATATTATTCAAGCATAAATATGTAAAAATTTTAATTAATTGAAAAGGTTGCCTATGTTTAGGCGTTACAATGAAATTAATTGAAATATCGGGATGTTAAAAAATTGTTCCACATTAAGTATTTAGATTCAAAACTTTAGAATTTCCAAAATGTTGATTAAAAGTGGAAATTTTTTTACTTAAAATTTATTATTTTATTATTATTATTTTCAAATTTTAAAAAATTTTGCGCTTTAAAATTAAGCTATTTTAAATTCACTACCTTCAAAAACAAATGTTATCGGATTATAGAATAACGTATGGACTAAAGAATTTGAAATAAAAATGTCAAAGGTGCTACCTACGTGTGTATATACCTACAAATTTCCAATTCTTTTTCAGTACAAATAACTAAATTTTTTTGGTTCAAATAGACACTGACATTTGCAAAAGGTTTTTAAAAATAACATAGTGTCATCAGGAATAACTTTAAATAAATTGGACCTGCGTTTAATTAAAAAATTTAATATTTGCTCTATATGTTGTTCGTGAAGGTTTTTTTTTTAAAGGAAAATTATTGAATTTATAACGCTTTGGGGTCGTTTTAAAACGGAATTAATTTTTTAAGATACAGCTATACAGATATTACACTAACAGGAACTTATAACCCGGTATGGCCCGGATTTCAACTGATTTCAAGTCATTTTAAGAAATTTCAAGTGATTTTAGAAAGACTTGAAAGGATTTCACATATCCTTTAAAAGATTTTAGGAAATTTAAAGGCATCTTAGAGATTTTATCTTATGTTAAGTAATTTCAAAGGGTTTCAAGAGAATTTAAAGATTTTCAAAAGATTCAAAATTACTAGAAGTGCTCAAAAGATTTAAATAAAATTTAAGTGAATTTAATGAATATATATATGCCTATTATATTTTTTAAATATAATTTGATAGATTTTTAAATTAAATATTTGTTATTATCAGACAATTTACAGTTACTTACCATCTTCAAAATAAGGACTAGCGACTGTTCTTTCGGCCAGGACGAAGAGAAGGCATGCTATTCCTACTACACCGAATTTCATTTCTGATTTCTTAATGAAACTTTCTATCCACGTAATTTTTTAAACGCAACTTGGACGACTTGCGCAGGGTTCACACGTTTCAACCCTTCCGACTGTTTCACGAAAGTAACTCTCGTGAAGGTGGTCAGGATGCGAGTGACGTCGTGCCGGGCTTACGCCCCTTATATAGATGAGGGAGGCGTGGCTAAACGCCCGCGAGAAAACCGGAAAGTGAGGTAAGGGGTGCCCCTTTCATCTCGTCGCAAATGGGCGGGGGTGGATGCAGATTTCCGAGATTTTCCACCCCCGCTTACAAGCCGTAAAAGCCGCCAAATATAACATGAAGCAACTGGTTGCGACGCAACTGGTACCACGGTTTTTCGTTTACTGGCCACTCACCCCTTGTCTTTGTCGCCTGCTTATTCTATCGGAAACGAGTTACGATTATTGTTTCCGGTTACGGTGATTGATTCCTATGTAAGAAATCTCTATTAGACTGTCAAACACTGATCAGTTATATATATATATATATGTAATAATACAGTAGGTACACATAAAATTTGCACGATGTACTCTCTAAATCTGACTTAGTGAAAAGTGAGCCACTAATTTATGCTAGTGAAAATTTTTACTAATTATTAGTTGTATTTCACTACACAGAAAAAATAAGGACTGAAAGTGTTTACAGCTGAAATCAGTTTTTAGGCTGAATTTCAGTCTTAAGTCAGTTTTTAGTCTTGTTTTAAGTCTAAGAAGTCTTGTTTTTAGACTTAAAACTGAAATTCAGCCTAAAAACTGATTTCAGCTGTAAGCACTTTCAGTCCTTGTTTTTTCTGTGTATTTCAATTCGCAGTTTTCAACTTTTCACTAAAGTTTTAGTTAAAAATAATTAACAATTAGTGGTATTTTTCACTAAAGTAAATTAGTGACTCACTTTTTAGTAATTCAGATTTAGTTATATAACTAAAACTTTTTGCAGTGAAAAATTGTCTTTTCCGATAATTCTTTAAGAAAAAGGTCGATTGTATATTCGTTACTCGTTTCGATGACACTTAGGTAAAAGAACGAAAAACTTGTTTCCTTTGAAAATATTATGACAATGGATTTTTTCTGCTGAAATATAAAAAGAAAAGAAAGAAAGTTTAGCAGAGGGTGAATAATAAAATAAAGCTGAAAGAGTTCACTCGAGTTTTTCAAACTTTCACATCTCTCTTGGCAGTAAGTCTTCTTTTTGAAATTATCACCTAAATTTCTTATACAGAATATATAGCAATTCGAATCTCACAATTTTCATTCATACATCATATAAAACATCCTATTATGTATCGCGTGTTTTCCATCAAACTGAAGAAATAAATATTATATACTTATTTATCCATTGCAGAAGTCGGTATAATATTAGAATCACATTTTGGTATTCCCTTCTTCTTAAGGGCGTTGGGCCCAAATGTTAAACTCAAAATTCAATTCTTCATTTTACTCAACGAAAATTATAGATAAATATTTTTTGTTCTGTAGAGCAAATCTTTCTTCAAACATAAAACTGCGTACAGAGCGAAAAAATATTTAGTTTTGATACTTCTTGCGTAAAATGAGGAATTCAAAATCTAACATCAAAAATGAATATTTTCATTTTACTTACAAAAAATTTTAATTAGATATTTTATCGCTCTGTACGCATAATTATAGTTAAAAATTGATTAATGCTACCGAGGGAAACAATTCAAAATTCAATATTTGTTGAGTAAAATGAAGAAATCGAATTTTTAGTTTGGAACTTGGCTTCAGCACCCTTAATAGGGGAGTATTCTCGCTATAACATTATATTCTCTTATATAACCAATGAAGGATAAAGAAAGTCCCCGTATTACGTCACACGGTTGTTTTTCACATTATTTTACTCCCCTTCCTCAATCCTATAATATGTATTTATATACACTTAAGACCTTAAGTCACGCTCTGGCTATACATATATGTCTTTCGTTTCCTTTTAAAGAGTATAGTATATCGTGATATATCGTCGCTCTTTGATAAAAAAATGTTTGGCTCTTTGCAAAAATTCAACGTAGAATATCGCTATATAAGAATGTGTCCCTCAAAGAGAAAAGTTCTTTGACGTTTTTTCTAAGTTATTTCTACTACAGCGAGGATCAATTTTTTAATACAAAGTAGGTGTATATTTTCTACAACGAGGATCATGTTTCATTCAAATGAAAAGAGCTTCACAAAAAACTTCTAGAAACTTCTTTGAGGTCAATTCCACAACTTATGGGACTTCATAGGAACTAGTTATATCTGATCATCACCCTCCTAGTGCGAAGAAGATTGAGCAACAAGTTGTCTTGACGTCATACTGGGGTTGATTTTTCTTTATAGAGATAACAAGTCACATCGTGGATATCTAGATAATAATAATAATAATAATGATGATCAATGATGAAGTAATTTAATTGGAAGAGTAAATAGAATATGAGCTGCATTATACTTCGATGAACTCGAAAAAAAGAGCATACCTACAACTTTTCTAATCTACTGATTTATTATACACCTAGAAAATGACAGTTTCTTTGAATCAAAAAAACTTTTTTTAATTCAAAGAAATCTTTTCTTTGATCCTATATATCAAAGAAATGTTTTTTTGATTCAAAGAAACTGTTTTCTGGGTGTATAAGAAAATTGTGAGCTGGTCTTGTCTAGCCTTGTCTACATGCAAGAGTACTTTCCACTGCATGTGGGTGGGTGGTATATGAGCAATGTGAGGGATGAAACAGACGAGAGTAGAACAAATTCTGGCTCAAGTGGTCAATAAGGCTCTTACAGAGAAGGTGATTGCTAGGCTCTTGACAAAAACATGCTTTGCCTTTCATATACTTGAGGTCTAGACTGATTGCTGCAATTCGCGAAAGAAAGGAGTAATTTTACCTAAGACTTGTTTACGTCTATTCAAGTTTAAATAAATCTTTGAATTCAAATAGCAAAGATGCGGAAAATTCAAGATTTTCTTCAGTGAATTGGAATACTTTATAAATTACTGTTAATATTTCTTCACATATTTTTCTTTTTCGAAAAATGGACGATCCCTGAAATCAATACAAAATTATTAAAAAAATGCCCAAATATTCTGATTTATCCAGAAATGTTTTGAAACCAAAAAACTGTTATTTGAATATCAAACCATGTATACATTGAAATATTATTTTCACGATTTCGAGGCAGATACAATTAATTAAATTTTAGAACATTTGCGTAGGTGCTATTCTCGTTAATGTACGTAGTTTCAAGTGTAAGGTACGTATACATATTTGCCAATTCATTTGATATAGCTTTCACCAAGAAGGCGTAAGATGATCCCCACCATTATTCTCATCTGATATTCAATATCATCTCCTAATTAACTTTTAAAATCCTCGAGGGTACTGTATGTCTTTTCTGCAATCATTTTAAATTATAAAAAACACCTACTCACTGTAGGGAGTAGGTATTCCAGATTTTTGAAATATTTTTCTCGATATTAGGATTATTTAATCAAACTATCAGTACTGAACAGCGTTATCACCTGAATAAAACCCCTAGTTCATGGTATGATAAAACATGTACTGAACATGCTATATGTATAAATTAGAACTGTAACAAATTTGAAAAATACCACAGAAAAAAAGCGTAATCATTACCTATAATTATAGTATAATTATAATGATAATATATTATCATTATAATATAATAATAATAATCAAACTGATATGGCGCCTTAAAAATTCTCAAATCCTCTCATTCACAGTGATAGGACGATAAAAACTGCCTGTGTTTTATTCCTGTTTTCATGATCTGTTTGGTACCCAATACTAAATGCATGTTTGCGAATGATTAATGCGAACCGAGTGAACTTTTCAGTACCGAATCCCAACTGTTATTAATAGTGATCGTGATCGTTTACTCGCTAAACCTCCGTAAAAGTGCATGGTCACGAATCTTTATACTTCAAAAGAGTGGCTGCTTTCCTAATTAGCACTTACAAAAATCTAGAAAGCAAAGTAGAATATTATGAGGATTAATATTATATTCACATTTTTCATAATTTCATAACTTTCGACCAATAGGACAAAAAGAAACTTGTATCATATCAAAAATTTTTATATAAAATATACAATTTTTATTTCTATTTTCTACACATAAGCAAGAAGATTATTTTTAACGTATTTTTTTGGTACCAAGGAGTAGAAGTTAAGTAAAAAAATATACATCGTTACAATGTATAATTTGAGGCCTTTTTAAGTCATTGTGTGGTTACCACTCGTTCTGAACTTCCAATATTATTTACAAAAGATCACGCCTCCTAATTTTATTTCTCGTTAGGATTGTATTTCTGAAGCAAAAAATAAGATATATTTAGTGCGATTACAATTTGACAATATGACTGAAATGTGATTATGCAGTGTGCAGTTGCAACCATATGTACCTGCATATTCAACTTTCTTTGGGTTGAACCAATTTAGAAATAATTTTTTACCTTGCCGTAATCCAATTTCCTCCGAGCATAAAAGCGTGAATTCGCTCGTTGCAAGAACCAATTTTTATTCAAATAGGATAATTCAGGTCCGAAATTTCGAAATTTGTCACGTTCACGTGATCTGCAAATTTAGAAATATATTTCTTAATTTTTTTACTTCAAAACACTCAAACTGATGAAAATTTTAAGTTAAATTATGAACCTTTGAAATTGCCACGAGCCATTAAATCCATTTTTCGTCTTTTTTTTTAACATTCTTTCTGTATGTTTGATGCTTTTTTTAGAGTTAAAATTTTTTATATTCTTTGCATTTTTACTTTTTGCCACCTTTCTCAAACTACTTTTATTTAGCTTTACTTGCGAATTGTTACTGTTATTAATCTCTTCGACAATTTTATCTGAATCTGTCTGTTTAAAATCATCATCACTAATATATGATGAATTACAACTGTTTAAAAAGGTAACAACTTCACCAAAATTGTTCGAAAATTCAGATTCAAGTATTTCACTTTTTATATCGCAAAGTTTCTTATTTAAATTATTGTTTTCGTCATACAATTTGTCAGAAATTGTTGTCATTAGAGTCGGTATTATTTTTGACAAATCAAATATTAACGATTGACACACAGAGTTTATTTTGTCTTCAGTTTTGTATAAAAAACTGAAAAAAAATTTTTTTTATAAATTATAATTTAAAAAATAACTTAACAAATAAACCTTAAAATGATCAAGTTTATATAGTTACAAACCTTTTTTCTGGAGATTGATCTGTATCTTTTAATTCTTTGAGCATCGTGTTTACCCTCTTTTTAAAATATATCAAATCTAAGATAGTATTAGAAAACATACAAACTTCTTCTTTTACAGTGTGACTTTCTTGATGAATTTGATTAATTATTGAGCACAACGTTTGGTAGAAAGTGTTCAGTTGTTTCAAACTTATCATTTCAGGATCAGTTGAAGAGGTGCCAAATATTTGATTAGATGTTTGATCATCGTTAAACATATGAAATATATCCTTAGTTTGTTTTTGTAAGACATTCTTATACAATTTTGTCGTTGCAAGAATATTTTCATTCAATTGACGTAAAGCGTTGTTCACTAAATAAAAGAATTCTTAAATGCATGATACAATAATTTTTCGTCAATAGCTGTTTAAGGCAGTTAGAAAAATCGATTTCTTTTATTATTCTTATCTGACATACTACATAAGCTATATATATGTAAACGCAAAAATTTTTTTTAATTTTAAAGGATTTAAAAAAATTTTAATTATACCTTTATCAATATTTTCAAGTTCATATCCTTTTAAAACCTGTCCATCATACAAGTTTAAAATGCAAACTGTACGGAATATAATTGCAGCCCCCAGCAAACATGCAATCGCTATGATCATGATAACTCCAACCTATGCAAGAAATGTAGTGTTTATTTATCTATTAAATGTATGTTTGCTGAGTTTAAAAGGAAATTTGATTTTGGTTTGATTTTTAAATAAAATTTTGCACATAGCTCATTTTTTCTAAAAATTATAAATTTCAAGGTATATCAAGAGAAAAATGTATTAAAAACACGCAGAGTAAATTTTTTTAAATTATTTCTGAAAGCAGCAAATATTTACGCATATCCATTATAAACTTCAAAATTTAACCCCTTCCAACTCAGCTAATAGTTAACACAATACGAAAAAATTATTGTTAAAATTCCTATCCAACAGGACAGCACTTAGCTCATAGCCCAATTTGAAGCCCGATGGGATATCCGATTTTCGTATTGGGACATTTAAAAAATAATGTCCCATATGTAGATTATATTTTTTGAATACAAAAATATTATTTTTTATAAATAAAATAAAAGTCTCGCATATCAACTATATTGTAAAGAGTACCTGTAATGTTTTCTTATCAAAACTTTGATTTTTCTGCCACAAATTAGTAATTTGATTTCTTGGTTCATCTTTGTCATTTTCAATACTTATTAAATCTGTTTCAGTATCTGATATAACAGATATACCATCTGAGTCTTCCAATTGTTTACTTTCAATCTCTTCAACCCTTTGTCTTGATGAAATCACATGCCTTCTGCGAAGATTTGCATTCTGAAAGATACGATTTGAGTAAAGAAATGTCTGTCGAGGAAACCAAGTTCTATCCCCTAAAGACGATTAAAGCATTTATAAAGGCGCGCGCATGACATTCTAGGGAAGTAAAATGAAGAAATCTAATTATAAATGATTATAATATGAACTTATAATATACCTCAGATGTAATTTGCATTCTATTATCATCGTGGTTTTCATCACTACCGTTATCATCATAACTTTGATGACATTTACCATCAATTATTTCATTCAAATCTACTCCATTTATTATGTCCCAACCTTCGGATGAAAAACTGTCATCATTTTTGCACTTTCTAACGTCAATAAACTCCGACTCATTATTCTCCATAGTGATACTTTTCAGATGTCTTATAGAACTGTTGTAGATACAGAATACCTGTAAGATAAATTAAATTATAAAAATATCAGAGATTACCAAAAAGAAAAAATTTGCAAAAAGAAGTGAATAAAACGTAAGCATATAAAATAGTTATGCACATTTCCAGATGTATACCTGCAGACACAAAAATCATCATATACACATAATTTATCTGCAACTACACTTTCAATCGAAATAAATGGCACTATTCAGCTTCAATTAATTTTAAATTTAAATATATGTGGGATTTTACTTTGTGATTTTGTCGTTTACTTTATTTATTAATTTGCACAATATTGATGATATGTTAATGTATTGACAAAGGATTGCAGATGAATGCAGCAGACAGCGATCATAGGTGTACTCTGAAGTCTGATTCTGTTTTGAGCTTACTGATTGGTTGCTATTCGCGCGCAGTTTAAAATGCTACAAAATTTTATTTTAGAATTAGGGTGTGCAATGTGACGTCACAGGCCACATGGTGGGGGGGGGTAGACTGTCAGGAAGGTTGGGCTCAACAAAAATTGTACATGGAAATCAATGCAAACTGAAATAAAAACAATTTTTCAGCGTAAGTAAGTCATGAATTTATTAATAAGTATATTTTATAAGTGAACAATTCATTTCCGCTTATTTTGAGTACCCATTTGTCCCTTGACATACTTTTAATTTTGTAATATAAAATAAAATCTCATAAATTTGTAGGTTATTTGGCCGTTTTTGGGGTTATCAACACAAATCAAACGGTCAAATAACCTACAAATTTATGACATTTTATTTTATATTCAAAAATTAAAAGTATGTCAAGGGACAAATGGGTACTCAAAATAAGCGGAAATGAATTGTTCACTTATAAAATATACTTATTAATAAATTCATGACTTACTTACGCTGAAAAATTGTTTTTATTTCAGTTTGCATTGATTTCCATGTACAATTTTTGTTGAGCTCAACCTTCCTGACAGTCTACCCCCCCCCCCACCATGTGACCAGATGTCACATTGCACAGCCTAATGCAAACGTTAAAACGTATGATGCTCAATTGATGTGACGCATGCGCAATTGATTTGACTCATGGATGTTGTATACAAAGGTTGTGCCGTAATGCGTCACTCAAAGTTTTTTTTTGTTCCAAATAATAACGTTAAAATGCCAAAAAATATTATTTTATGTACAATACGCATGCGCAATTGATATGACATTTAAGAAAAGAAATTTGGTTATTACATATTGGGAACGCCTCCTGCTTTGATTTTGTTGTTATTGGAACATGTCAACCCAACCCTGGTTTCTATGAGGTTCGAATGGAAACCAGGGTTGAATTGACACGCCCACGAAAGAAGGCATACATAATTATACGATCATATGTATTACATATGTATATGTAATATGTATATGAACCCTTTCTTCTCTTCTCTTTGTAACTTGAGCGAGTGCTAAGAGCACACCTGCATTTTATTGTTCTATGTGCCAGACTGCCAGATTCCTATTTTACTCATTTGCTGTTTGATACAGCAAGATACAGTTGGATACATACAGTCACATAAAGTTTTTAGTGATTGCCGCCAACCAAATGATGGCTCCCAGCATGTAGTTTTCTTTTTGTTTAAAAAATTGTTCACTAAAATCCACAGAAACGCCAATAATTCCAGGTAGTTACGATATTTTTTGCTTGCATTTCTTAATAATTAACTAAAAATGGTAAAAATGAGTCGCGCCGGCTCTTAGCGCCCAAAAATTTTACTTTTTGTATCTTCTGCCGTCACAAACATTGCTTTCTGTTGCTTTATTAACGTTATAAGAAATTTAGTACTTATAACATTGATTAGTATTCAAAAAGGACTTTTCCTTAATGCACTTTAATAAACATTTTACACTGTATTATGTATGTATTAATGAATATAAAACAATATGTATAATATGTAACTAATGCAAAATGGCGGTGTTGAAGCTTCAAAGTTACTGATCATAACCTCTTTTTTTCAGTGTTATCCGTGATAACATTTATAAAATAGATTTTGGGTTTTTTCCGTTTGCCGAGTCCAGAAAACCGGTATGTATACTTTTTAAACACTAGTAAATCGGATTTTCACTTATTTCTGAAAATGCCAGTTTCTCAACCCCCCTTTTATCGAATTTCAACCATGCTTTGTCATATGTGTTTTTCAATTTAACATATTAGTGTGTGAAAGCATTTGAAAATAACATTTTATTTGTAATGACATTATCATTTCCATTTTCGTTTTTGGTTATTTAAAACACGTTATTTTTTTTTATTAAATAACAGTTTATAATTAAGATTTGAAATTTTAATTTATTCGAATTTTAAATTGAAACTTTTACTAAAAGTAAAATATAAAATTTCACCATTTAAATATTTTAAATTCAGTAATGGCGCTCTTTTTGTTTTGAATAGAATTATGGGTACAGAGCTATAAAATATCTAGTTTTAATACTTCTCCTTTAAAATTATAGAATATTCATTAAATAAAATAAGGACATTGAATTTTGAGTTTCGAACTTGGCTTCAACACCCTTAATGTAAAGTTCGATGTTGAATACTTTAAATTACACAAGAATATTAATTAATTGTATATTGTTTCCCAGGTACTTTACCAACTGACAATTATTTGATCATGAATTCTGAGAACGAGAAGCCAAAAATAACTGATGAAGAATCCTCAGGATTAGAAAAATGTAACACTGAAAGTAAAAGTGATTCAAAAGATGTAGATTCAAACGGTAAAGAACCTCAGTTGAACATGGATATTGATAAAGCTGCGTCAGAAGTAGAGGATGATATTTCTCTACATCTTGAAGAGGATCAATCAAATATTCAGACTGTTGATTCACACCTTGAGGAAAAAGCTGCTAGTATTCCACCCGATCCACCAGAACAGAAAAATACAAATCAGTCTGGAAAAAGTAATGTACTTGAAAATGTTAACACAGAATCTCATCCCAACTTAGCAGATTCGTTGCAAGTCGAGGTTGCCGAAGAAACAAAAAAATCTAAGACCCCAGATTTTGGAAGTGATTCTGTTCCAGAAGGTGTTGGTGACGTATCTGAAGATTTTGATGCAGTATCAGATGTAGGATCACAAGATTCAGCATTAAGAACAAATGTCGATGAAGATTCTTTATTAAGAACAAATGAAGATGAAGATGCTTTGTTACAAATAAATGAGGATGAAGATTTGGGGTCTAGGATGAATGTGGATGAGGATTCTATTTCGAAAATGATAGTGGATGATGTTGATTCCAACCTAGGCACAGGTGAATCTAAAAATTCAAACACCCCTGATAATGATCAAACTGAAAAAACAAGTATTCAAGTGTCTGATTGCTCCAATGTTGAACCATCAATGCCTATGGAAATTGAATCTTGCGAATTAGAAACAGCAATGGATGTATCTGCTGTTAATGAAGAAACTAAAAGTAACGAAGCCACGTCTGAAATCGAGAAAAATGTAATTACCAATACTACGAATGTAGAGAAAAGTAATGAAGTATCGGAAGAAACATTGGAATGTGATAAGTCCCCAATGGCCTTGGACGAAACTTCGGATGTCCCTGACAGAGAAAGAGCATTTGAAAAGAATTCTGAAGAACGCGTGAATACCGAGTTTGTACAAATCACTCAAGATAAACAGGATGATTCTCAAATAGAAAGTCATTCCATGGATGCTGAAGATCCATTTGGTGGAGATAGTCTTAACACAGATAATTCAGAACAAATGGAGACCGAAGCTATTTCGAAAAGTAAAGCTAATTTTGAGAAATTAGGTAGTGTGGCTGATAACCTTCAAGATGTTGTGAACGCTAAGGAAAATCAAGTTGCTTCGAATTATGAGAAAGATAAATTAGATCTTGAAGGCTCTCCAAAATCCAATAAAAATACTGCTACTGCTTCTAGTAAAGATAATGAAAAAAAAGTTGATTCAACAGAAACTAATATAATCAATGAATCTGAGAAAGCCGAGGAGAAATCATCTGAGATTGTTGAATCGAAATCGACAGAGACTATGGAAGATAAAAATAAATCTAATGAGAAAAAGAAAGAAAAGGACAAAACCTCAAATATAGAAAGTGTATCTTCAGTTTTACCTGGACAAGATGATGAATTATGCATCATTCCTGATTCTATGAAAGACATAGTAGTTCAGAAAAAAATAGATAAAATTGGTACTAATGAGTCTGCAAAAGTTAAAAGCAGTTCAGGAGAATGTAAGCAAGTTAATACCGAAAAACCTAAGCTTACGATTTTGAAAGATGCGAAAGAAGTAACAACCAATACTGATACAACTACAGAAGTTTCTGTTAAAGATACGCCAACGATTCAACACACAACTGATGTTTCGAAATCTGTAGCTGATGTTATAGACGTAGAGGAAGATTCGGAAAAGATTTCTGAAGTTGAAGAAATCTCGTCAACAGAATCCTGTAAGCAATGCAAAGAAGTTAAAAATTGTAAAATCAAAGTCAAAGTTGGTACTGAACTGTTTAGTGTATGTTCTAAAACTTGTAAATTAGCTTTCAAATCGGAAAATAACAAAGCAATGGATATTCCAAGTGATGGAGTAAATTCAAAGAGGGAAAAACGTTGTGCTAGTTGTTTATTGATAATAGATTCGGGTGACGAGCGCTGTCTTTCATGGGAAACAATGGAATTTTGTAATGAAGAATGCTTAGGAAAGTTTCAGACTAAATATGGAAGTTACTGTAGGAATTGTAATGGTTCGGTTCAAGCTGTGAGTTTGGGAAAATATTGTGTTCGATTTGGATATGATGTGAGGCAGTTCTGCTGCTCAATATGTTTAGAAGAATTCAAAAAAGGCCTTAAAGTTTGTACGTATTGCCAAAAAGATATTAGTGCAGGAACGGAAGGATTTTTAGCACCAGTGGGCGATAAAGGTCAATTCAAAGACTTCTGTACTCAAGATTGCATGGAAAAATACTCCAGAATGAGTTCCACCGAGCCACCACTTATTGAAAAGAAGGCTTGCAGTGTCTGTCAAGAGGTATGATATAATTTTCCTTTTAAGAATACATATTGCATTTTCAATTTTGAAAAGAATATGAAAAGTTACAGACTCCCTAACATAAGAACAAAAAGTTATAGTCATTAAAGAAACCCTTATGAAAAGATATAATACATATATGTATAATAGTTGGATCAAATCATAAAAATATATCTGTGTTATATTTGTCATTAACTATAACTTGAATGCTTTGTATGCTCACCTGGTTTTTATTATTATTTTCGTATGTTCTGTTACAGGAAAAAATCGTTCACTGTGAAGTTCAAATAGATAGAACAGTCCCTGTCGCCATATGCAGTGATCCTTGCTTTGCAGCATTCAAATTCGTTAACAAGGTAGATCCTGATCAGTGTTCAACGTGCAAAAAGTTCTTTGAACTACCCAGCAAAAAGAGCTTTGTTGTGTTCTATGAAAACGATGCACATACCTTTTGCACCAAGACATGTTTAAACATATTCATTATTACGAATCGAAAAATAGTTCCTTGCAGTTGGTGCAAAGTAAAAAAGTATAATTTCGATATGATTAAGAAGGAACTAAAGACTGGACAAGTGATGATGATGTGTAGTTTGAATTGTTTAACTTTGTATCAAGTAAGCTAATTTTCATTTTACAAGAATAATAATCTTCAATAACCATACATATGATAATTAAATAATATTTCTAAATGTTCTAGGTTTCTATTAATGCCGTATCAGCTAGAAGGATAAAGTGCGATTATTGCAAAGAAGTTTCGCAAGCCCAGTATCACTTAACAATGTCGGACGCTACAATACGTAATTTTTGTTGCTATAATTGTGTGATGAACTTTCAAAGCCAATATACAAAGTCTCCTATTACAATACCATCTGGTGATGATCATCCTGTCCCTACTGGCGTACCGAAAAGGACATTACCCCCTAGGGCAATTGCACCAACTCCTGCGAAAGTGGTAGATATTCAGGGCAAGAAAATCATGCCTGTAATATCTTCGGTAACGAGTTTAGCATCGATGGGAAACGGTCAAGTTAGTCCAACTTCTCTAACAAATACCGTGGCTAGTGCAGTTCCACCCTTAGCCGTTCAAAATGTCTCGAGTCAGACACAAGTCATTTACAAGCAACAGGTTATAACAAGACCACCTAGCCCAGTGAAAATTCACAACAAGTCAACTCAATGTAAACCTCTGGTTCATACTAAAGGTGTTTCTGTGCGGCCTCACCCTTGTACAAAATCAACGCAAACCGATGAAATCGAAAAGACCTATATACCAATTCCTGTACCGGTACCAATTTATGTTCCATTTCCTATAATGATGTATAATATGCCGTATCCTGTTTTGACACCAATTCCCATGCAACTTCCAGTTCCCATTTTTATTCCTACAACAAAAAATACCACTAAGGAAATCATGAAAGACATAAAAAGAATACAGGAGAAAATACCTTCGGATCCTTTCGAAGCAGAATTGCTTATGATGGCAGAGATGGTTGCCACTGAAAAAAAAACTACTGAAAGCGATTTGGACTCTGTTGATGAGAACAGGTATGGTATTTAATTACTATTTGAGTAATTATAATTTCCAAGATTTGTATTTTTGAAATTAATTGTGTCCAAAAATTATACGGAATTTTATTATTTATAAAATAATATTTCAGGGATGAAGCTGAAGACGATCAGACTAATGCACAGGGAGACAATTACAGTCCAGAAGGTGTTGATTCCAGTAATACATTTGGAGAAGACATGTTACAAATGGCTTTGAAAATGGCCACAGGGGAATTGGATGAGCCAGCAGTGGATTTGGAAGCTGCTTTAACACCAACAACTATTACACAGACACAAACACCTTCGCAAGCCGAAACTCCTAATGAAAATGACGGTACGTTTTCTGACTTACTTTTAACCAGCAGAAATTTACCCGTCGTTGTTCGGGATTTAGATACTTTTAAATTACTTTAAGAAATTTAAATGGATGTTAATGTATTGTAAAGAATTTCAAGGGATTTTAAGATATTTTAGGTAATTTTAAGAAATTGTTAGAGCTTTGATAAGAGATTTATAGTGATTTTAATGAATTCCAAGTAATTTCTAAATATTTCAAACTATTTCAAAAGCTTTCAAGAGAGTTTAAAAGTTTCAAAAGATTTCAAGCTACTTCAATATTATTTTAAGAATACCGATCCCTACCTTACCGACATTTTTTTCTCTGTAACGGTACGTCTACATTTATTGAGATACCACATTGAAAATTTCTATATTTGAAGCTAAAGCCTTAAGGTACGTTTGTCTGGTCTTAAATATTGACATTTAAAAAAACAAAATTTTTGAAAAAATTTTGTTTTTATTTTTACAAAAATTTAAGACCAGTCAAACATACATTAGCATATTTTCTTCAATTTTATAAATTTTCAACTTGATATCTTTATAAATGTAGACGTAGCGTTACAGAGAAAAAAATGTCAGTAAGGTAGGGATCGGGTAAGTAATACATGCCCTTAAGAGAGATATATATTGTGATTTTAAAAAGTTACAAGGAATAAAAAGACTACAAAATCGATGTTTTTAAAAGAATCAAATATTTAGATTGATTAATTGGCTCAATGTAAAAGCTTGATTCAATTTTACACTGTACTCTCGCGGTTGTCCCATTCGCGTTAGTCTGGCCGCTACTATATATAGTAGGCAAGGAGATCCGTGGGGTATAAGAAGAGAGCTTGAATACAGTAGTATCGTAACAAAAAAGTTCATTAGTGTTAGTTCGCGACCAACCGAAACCTGGACTATCTCGAGAGTACAATGTATTTCACACCAGGTTGTCACAAGTCGAAAATATTGTTTAGAACTGTGTTTAAATGCAATTATATTCGTAAAAAAAGCAATAATACTTTTATTTATAGTTCAACCAGAACGTATTACATCTACAACGCGAGGTAGAAAACGTTCGACTCCATATAAACCTCGATCTACACCAAGTAAACGAGGAAGACGAAGTACAAACGAAATACCACTCATGTTGCCACCTGATGCACAACCTGCACATCCATCCAGGTTCAATGAACCTGTTGAAAAACCAGACGCTAATATGGCCCTTAAGTACACTTTTGGTGTCAATGCTTGGAGACATTGGGTAAATATAGTTGTAATTATTTTCTTTCTTTTTTTTCTATCTTTCTTTCTTTCTTATTAACTAAACGTATTTTCTGATTTATCACAAATCACTGAAAATAGAGACAAATTTTAGTTTTTAATTTTTCCGATGAAATTTAAAGAAATATTTTGAATAACACACAACATACATATTTCGTATTTATCAATTTCTTACAAAAACAAATATATGTACACAAAAACAGAGCTTTTCTCTGGTTTTTTGTAGTGCGAATACGTAAATATGATGGTAATTTATAATTGTATATGTATAAGCAGAAAAACAATAAATATTTCTGTAGGTTGTTACCAAGAACGCTGAACTGGAAAAGCAAAGTACACCAACGCGAAAGGTTAAACTGTTCAAAACAGATCTTCTTCAACTGACTGCTGATGAATTAAACTATACCTTGTGTCTCTTTGTCAAGGAAGTTAGAAAACCAAATGGAGCCGAATATGCTCCAGATACAATTTATTACTTATGCTTAGGTACATTTTCCTATTCTCACACTAATTTTATATATCAATAAATATAAAAATTAGTAGCTTTTAATGTTTTATTATATTATTTAAATTCAATTCATTTCAAATTGGGCAGGTTCTACATTTGAAGTCACAGAATCTCTTGGGACAAAATATGTTTTTTTTATAGAATATGAGGTCATACGTATTATTGCTATTTATGCATAAAAAATTTGTGCGAAGCTATGGGTATTTTAATTTTTTGGTTTAAAACCTGACCGATTTGAAATGAATTCAATTAAAAGTTTTGCTGTCACATTATTTATATGATTAATATACATATATATTATGTAATATTAATAGTAATTACCTATTTTGTAGGAATACAACAATACTTATTCGAAAATAATAGAATAGACAATATCTTTACTGATTCGTATTATGAAAAGTTTACGGATTGCTTGAACGATGTTGCAAAGAAGTTTGCTGTTCTTTACAATGATGCGCGTAAGTATCTCGAAAATTTATTTTAAAGGTGTTGTACCCAATTTCCAATTTTTGTTCTGTAACATAACTCAATTCTCCATTTTATGGAAAAATTATTAAAATTAGATACTTTTTCACTCTGTACGCATACATATATTTCAAGAAAGATTAGCGCTGCAAAATGAAAAAATATCTATCTATAATATTCGTTGAGTAAAAAGGAGAAATTTAATTTTGAGTTTAGGACTAAGTCCAACACCCATAATTATTTTTCTGAGTGGAATTTCATTCAATATTATTTAATCATTTTAATATTTTTTCAGAATATATTGTTACGAGAGTGGAAGAGGAGCATTTATGGGAATGTAAACAGTTAGGAGCACATTCACCTCACGTATTACTCAGTACACTTATGTTCTTCAACACAAAGCATTTTAATTTAGTGGTAAGAATTACAATATTAACTTGTTGAAAACCTGTTACTACATACTTTTTCAATATACCTACTATATTAAATTTTATCTGAATTTTGCAGACGGTAGAAGAACACATGCAGCTATCATTCTCACACATCATGAAACATTGGAAAAGAAATCCAGCAGCACAACCTGCAGCAGTCGCAGGAAAAGTTCCAGGCTCGAGAAACGTGTTGTTGCGATTCTATCCTCCTCAATCTGCCTTAGGTACGTGTTTAAGGGTATTGGATCCAAATTCTAATCTTAAAATTGACTTCCCCATTTAAAATTTCTTGAAATTCTTTAAGATATCTTCAAATCTTTAAAATCTTGTGAAAACTTAAAAATCTTTACATTTTTTTAAGTTCTTTTAAAATTCTTTAAGAGCATGTGATAATTACCACATGAAGAAAAACTAACAATACTGAGCACTTGGGAAAATTCAATTCAAAAGTTTCGTGAATTCAACACATAGGCCCTTCTTCGATTCTACGCGCTCACGTTTTGAGCACGTGAGGCCTGACATTTATCATCCGAATTCACACTTTTTATGTTCAATTAAGTTCAAATATCTATATACATAGTACGTGATTTGTTTCACGTACAGATAGTTGGCTGAAATACATGTTTTTTTAGAATAGGATTGTTTATTATTTATTGAAAATTGAAAAAATTTTAATTTAATTTTACACATGAATATATTTCCAGAAGCTAATTCAAGGAAAAAGAAGGTATACGAGCAGCAAGAGAATGAGGACAACCCCTTGAGATGTCCTGTCAAGTTATATGAATTTTATTTGTCAAAATGGTGTGTATTCATTATTTATAGTAATCCAAAATTGATTAAGGTCCGAGATTGAAATAAAAAAAAAACTGTTTTTGTTTTAGTCCTGAGAGTGTAAAAACACGCAATGACGTGTTTTACTTACTACCTGAAAGAAGCTGTGTTCCTGATAGCCCAGTGTGGTACTCGACTTCCCCTCTCGATAAAGAACATCTTGTGAAAATGTTGCATCGCATTAAAATGGTTAAAGAGATCAATATTGCTCTTTTAAACAGTTAACTTGAACATTCTATTTAAGGTCGCAGTCCTCCTTTTATAAAATCATTTTTCATTTTGCATTAAATTTCCATTCTAAGTAGGAATTTCGAGGAAACTAAGTTCAACACTCGTCGAAATAGGTTATCAATAAGTGTGTAAAGGAATTCTAGTAACATAAAGGATTCTTTTGCACTTAATTCGACTTCTATAATGGAATAGTCACGCGTCATCTTCAAAAGATTGATGCGCGTTCCATTTTTGTCGTTATCGTAAAAAATATGGTAAATAATTCTGCCTCTGCATCATTACTCGCAAAAAGGTGAAGAATTTATACTCCTAAATGTATTTACTATGACGGTACTTATAGTACGAAATATTATAATCATTGATTAGACTTTTTCTTTCGAATGTACAGTTGAAAAAGCAATTTAGCTTTGAAAGATAAAAGATTTTCGAAAAAATAATTGTAATTGTATGGAATAATTTTACATAATTGTTCTTTGTGAATAGATAAATATCCCTTTTGACGAAATCGACAAATACACATACATGCGCGCAAACTTACAAATTGGTTGAATTTAATCTTTATTACTATAAAAATAAGACTTCCACATCAAGAATAATTGCATGGAATAAATCATATAATAAAATAAATACTGGACTCATTTATTATATTCGTTAATTCAAGTATTTATTGCAATACGGCCGCACTAATTAGGAATCTCCATATTAAATGAGTTTATAGCATTTATAGTCAAATAGTTAATATCGTTAAGGAATAATTCAAATGCATTTTTTGAATTTTCGAATAGCAAATTAGATACAAAGCCAAAATGATTTATAAAAAAGATACTGTGTAAAAGAATACTGATATTGTGTACTTCGGAGATTGTATGTTTCTCGTGCAGTTGCAGAGAATTTGTAATGAATTTGTGAGAGTTTATATTTACCCCTTTATGTAGATGAATGTATGCTACAAACGATTCCCTTTTTTACGTAAAAATTGTAATATGTAAATGCTTACTAGAGTAAGAAAATACACATATTTGCTATTACAAAACTACTTATTCCTAAACCTATTAAAGGACAATTTTTATTTGAAAGTATATCTTTTTTAGTCCAAAATGCCAGTTTCATGTAAATTAAAAAAATTTTTGTTCTTTAGGGGTGTTGAATTCGAATGTTAATTTCAAAATTGATTTTCCTCATAATACTCGACAAATTTTAGAACTAGGTACCATTTCGCTCTGTATCGATAATTATATGTATTTAAAAATGAATACCTCTACAGAGCGAAAAAAATATTTAAAAAAGATCACTTTAAATCCTTTAAATAATGTTTAATTCTTCGAATAATTTTGAAATTATAAAATTTTGTAAAGGAAAATTAGAATAATTGTATACTTACAATATTTTTAATAAAGCTTTATTTTTATAGTACTGAGTGATATTTCTGAAAACATATACACATATAACTAAAATTTTTAACCAGTTTTTTTCGGGCGAGTGAATACACGTGATTGTTTTTGCTTTTGTCTCAAAACCTGCAAGTGATGAAGATGGGGATAAATTTCTGAAAATACTTCTTTTTGTTCCTCTTCTGGGATTGTTTCACTGAAAAGACCAAAAATAAAACATTATAACATCATATATTAGTGCAGCAAGTATTTAAGTTCCCTTAAATAATTATTATAATAAATAAATAAAATATTGTAGCAATAAATCATTCTCACCGATAAATTTTCATTAAATCGTATTTTTCCCAAGGTTTCTCTGCTTTTCTAGCTTTTCGTGTACGGTTACGATTAATAACTATTGTCTCTTCCTTTATTCCTTTGTAATTTTTTAATTCATATTTTATTATCCAGGGTTGAGGCTTTAGTGGAACTTTAATAGGATTAACTGGAACTTCCTTTCTGTCTAATATAAGTTGAGGTTCTAAATCAAAAGGAAACGTACTGAATTGGAGAGGTGCATCTCGTAGGTACAACAAATCGTCATCTAGTCTCTTCTCAAGTCTGCAAAATACATCAAAATAAATTAAGTAATTAATTGCATTTAGATAATTAACAACTATCTAATGATCGAATCCATTTCAAATTAGGCAGGTTCTACACTTGAAGTCAAAGAATTTCACGTTGACAAAATTTTTCGCGAAGTTATGGATACATTGAATTTTTTGCTTTGTTTTTAAGAAAAATACAAATTTTTTCTTTAAATTTCTATAACTTGTAACTTCAAGTGTAGAACCTGGTTGACTTGAAATGAATTCGGTCTGAGACTTTCTGATGGCACATAAACAGCAACCAATAATTTTATCACAAAATGAATTTACCTTAGAACTTGTATTTTTTGAATACAAGGATCATAAAGGTCATAGTCAATTTCAACACCTTGACCATCGACAACATTTCTAAGAGTAATCGCTGCTCTCAAACCACATCCGACTTTTTGAATACAAATTCCAACAAATTTGCTAGATTTGCCGGGAGCATGAATATCAGAAATCGTTACCGCTAAGATAGATCCAACATAAAATTCAGGTATGTCTATTAAATTCCTCCTTGCTAACATATCTTTACGCTCTAGCTTTTCTCTAAGTAAATTGCGGTATTCTGGTGCAGGATCTGGTAAAAATTCTGGATAAATAAATCGATATTCTCGATGATATGAATCTGACAATGAGCCTGTATTTTCTATGGTTGTTTCTACTTTCTCATCGGAATGCGGCTGTGAGTTTTGATCACTAGGAGGCACATTAGAAGCAGCTTCTAACGTTGAAAAACGAAATTTCTCTTTCACATCTAAAAATAATTAAAGTTTTAAGTGTGTTGATTCAATGTCAGAGTTATTCTACACTAAAAATATTATACGCACGCTGCAGCGCGCAGAAACATTTCCTTAACAATTAATAATATTCATATACAAAATAGATACAAAGTTACATGATTCCAATTACATGAAACCAAATTTTTAAAATTTTCAGGAATTTTAAGGGTTTTAAGGAGATTTTATGATATCTTAAGGAATTTTAAGCTATTTCAATGTATTTTATGAAGAAAAAAACGTGGACATTTGACAAAAATTGGGGGGGGGGGTCAAATTTTACACAAATCTAATACCTTCTCTGATAAGAATGTAAAAAATTTTTTATGATATTTATTGGTATTTCAAAGAATTAAAAGGGGGTTAACGAAATTTGAATATTTGTCATGCGATTTCGTGGAATTTTAAGGACTTTTACAACATTTTAAGGGATCTAAATAAACAAAATTCTGAAAAAAAAGAAAAAAAAAGTGAAAAAACAGAGATTACTGTAAACAGAATATATGCAACTATGAATGCGAATATGGACTTGATGGATTTCCGATTATCAAGACATAGTAATTATATATTTTTGCTCTATATATCAATACAGTATTTTTAATTATAGAACTTTATTATAATTCTAAAGAGGTTATTATTGTGACTAGCACTCACGTGTCTGTATCTTCTGGAATAATTGAAACTTATTTTTAAAATCTTGAAAAAGCATTCGACCTATGACCGACATTTTTGCAGGTTTTCACAAAACTATTTTTGTTATTATTATATTATTCATGAATTCAATCCTATTATTTTTTTATTTTTCATCCATCACGAAGTAATAGCAAAGATGGTGGTCACACAATGTGTGCCACAGTGGGATTCTGAGCCGTGAAAACTTTTGAATCTGGACGGATCTCTCTTTCTATGCTAAGGTGTTAAAAAGAGAGACCGTTCTGTAGGCTTGCCAGATACCCTGATTTTAGCAGGATTTATCCTCCTTTTTTATGCCGTCCTATTAAACCTGCTAAACCTTCATTTTTCCTGCTTTTTTGTTTTATTCAAGGTTTGTTAAATGTATAAATATTAGAGAAGATTTTTTATTCCGTTTTATACTTGAAGAACATTTTTTTTCAGCTTTTGCGCGCATAGTGGCAGAAATGAGCTCAGATTTTCATTGGACACTGTGCAGCCAATGAGTGAGGTGCTTTATAAAACCTTACATGGACCATGTACAGGTAGGGTTGCACGGTACGCGTAACTTAAGAATTTTTACGTATATTACTATGGTTTTTTAAATTTGTAAATTACGTATTATACGTAGAAAACCTTCAACTCCATATTAATTTGGTGTTTTCCACGTAATATATATACATACGTAAATTACTGTAAAAAACCATGTAATTTACTAAGGTATTTTACTTACCCAACCGTGCCCATGGTTCCGGAAAGAGATAGTAGTATTAAGTCTCTGTCACTCTCATGGTTTTACGAAAAACCCAACGCATTTCGGAACCATGGGATGCCATCCGAAGATGACCCTTATGAAAAGTTTCATGAACCTTTCAAGGTCGCGTTGAAACATTGCAATGTTTCAAAGATAACAGTGGGAAAATTCAAACCAAGTGCCTTCCTTGCGGCATTTTTAAGTATTTAACTAACAATTCAATACTTTTTTTCAATTTATTCACAATTACCACAGTTTTATTAAAGAAACTCTAGATAATATTTAAGAAGAGCTTCCACTTTCACTTTCCAGTGAAAGTAAATGTTCAATAAAATGTTTCATGAAGGTACAATTTAACATGGCAATCATGGCATGGTTGACGTTGTTGAAGGTTGAAGCAGTTGAGTTGAACATAGGCGGGGTGACTTTTGACAGTACAGATTGTTAGTTTGTCAGCAGTGCTCTCAAATGGGGCAGCCTGCGCGCGCATTGTTTTGGCTTACCGCTGGAGAAATTCTTCCATTGGTCCATTTAATTCGATTTTGAATTGCGCGCCTGATTACAGTCAATAGCAGAATTTCTCCATCAGGAAGCCAACACATGCTGCGCGCGCAGGCTGCCCCGTTTGAGAGCACTGGTTGTCAGCTGTTGTACAGCTACAGTTGTCTTCGTTTATTCAATAAACCTAGTGTTTCTAGTGTTTTGATACAATTTACTATTTATAATGTATAAAAGGTGAGTAAATGTAAAAATAATAGACTCATACATAATATTTAATGTAAGCGAATGTACTTTTATATGTGGAAAACAGAAATTTCTGGATATTATTGAATGAAAAGAAAGGCACTTTCAATTATCACATTTGTCAACAAAAATAAATAAAATTGTTAAGAATTAATAAAATTGCGGTTTTAAAAATTCCACTCATTACTCAAATTTCTTTTGCATCAATGTATACCAGGAATAAAAATATTAATATCAGGAATATCTGTTTCTGTATTTGAGGTTAGTTTTATATAAAAAATAATATACATATTTATCTTTCCAATACATGAATTAATTATTCAAAATTAATAAAAATTGATAAATAGGAATACTTAAATCGTTTGGAACTCAGATAAAACTATAAAGATCCTTCTTATCTCCCTTTGAAATACAAATTAATGTCCATTCCTTATATTACAGAATACAATTTGTAAGTTGATTCTATACCGAACAAAAAAATCAAATCAACATGGCACATTATAAAGGAGCAGCCAGCGAGGCTGGACGAGCCATGCAACTAATGAAAAAACGTGAGATAGCTCAACAGGAAATTGAATATCGAAAGAAGAAAATTGAAGATGACCTCAAAATTCACAACATTGAAAACAAATTTGCAACACATTACAATGCAGTCGAGCAGCAACTCAAGTCCTCGACAATTGGTCTTGTCACTCTCAACGAAATGAAAGCTAAGCAAGAGAACATTGTTAAAGAACGCGAAAGAAAACTTGCTCAGAAAGAACTTGATAAAGAGAAGGAAAAAGAAAAAGCTTTAAAAGCCAAACAGGAGGAGAAAAATAATCAAAAGAAGCAAATTAAGGCTCTGTCTTTCAATCTTGATGACGATGCTGACGAGGATGATGAGGACTCTGAGGATATTGAACCAGAGCCGAAAGTAAAGAAAATTAAGAAAAATCCAGACGTTGACACAAGCTTCTTGCCTGATAGGGAAAGAGAGGAAGAAGAAAAAAGATTGAGGGAAGAATTGAGACAAGAGTGGGCCAGGAAACAACAGACTCTGAAAGAAGAAGAAATCGAGATCGTGTTTAGTTACTGGGACGGTTCTGGACACAGACGTAGTGTTACAATGAAAAAAGGTACATACTTTTCAAAATTTTATTAAGTTCTTCATGCTGAAAGTATTTGCCTGGATATTAAGTTTTTACTCTTTATAGGAAATTCGATATATCAACTGTTACAAAGGTGTTTAGAAGTTCTCAGGAGAGAATTTAGCGAGCTGAAAACAGTTATGGCTGATCAATTGATGTATGTGAAGGAAGATTTAATTCTTCCTCATCATTATACATTTTACGATTTTATAGTGACGAAAGTAAGTTGAAAAAATTAAAACGTTTATAATAACTAGATATTTTTAATAAAGAAAATGTGTTCTTCTAAAAGTTAATTATGTAAGTTTCTTTACAAAATATTTCTTTTTAGGCAAGGGGAAAAAGTGGACCTCTATTTACTTTCGACGTTCACGATGATGTTCGTGTGATGCACGATGCTTCAATCGAAACAGAAGAATCGCATGCTGGGAAAGTTTTGCTAAGGTTTAGAATTCTCTCTATATTTCTTTTTATATTCTTTTCTCAGCAAATTCTCTGTTTAAACAAAATATATTTATCTTTTCAGATCTTGGTACGAGAGGAATAAGCATATTTTTCCTGCGAGTAGATGGGAACCTTTCGACCCAACTAAAAGCTATGACAAGTATACAGTTTCCGACAAAAAAAAGAAAGACAAGCATTAATAAAAACCTAATTAATTTAATAGCCTAGTCAATTTAAGTTTTAAATAACAAATTTTGAAAGAATAAAATTTAATTTCACAAAAATGTGTGTTTTCTTCTATAAAAAAAATGTAAAAAATTAGGCAACCAATAATTTTAAGCGAATAAAAATTTTTCAATTTTATCAATGACTTTTTTTTTGAATCGTAAGGTAAAAGTCCCAATGCCTAATATGAAACAACGGCCAGTTATTGGGACAGACCATTGGGTCGTACTATTTTTAAGGTGACCAGGAATTCGGGACTTTTACCTTAGATTTACTTGATAACTTTCATATCCATTAAATATTCATTTTAAAACTCAAGGAGTCAAATATTTCCAGCCAATGGCTTCAATGTATTCAACGCATGCGTAGTAAGTATGATGTATCTCTCACTGAATTCTGATTCTTTCCTTTCGGTCACACTCACAGTCTGTACTCTGTGACGCCTTTGTGAAACATACAGTGCTTTCATCAGTTTCGTCCAAGTTCCATGTGGAACTATACGGGATAGAATGGGGCGTTTGCGGTTATAATTATTTACATTTTACATTAGTTCATTTCACATTCTGCTGCAGTGTCAGTGACTGTGAAATTTTTAGGTTCCTTCATTAATTAGTTCAAGCATCCCGAGCAAGACATCGCAAAATAAAAAGGGATTTAATAAAAGCGAATCGTACGAGTGAAAGTAATTTACAACATTTTGACCTCGTTGAAACCTATAACATCAGTAATGATATCCTCGTGATACATTCCAAGCATTTTTTTTTTCGTGAGACGGATAACTTCGTGAGAAAGCAATTGTTACTATTGTTAATAATTAGAAAAAGGTATTAAAACAACGATCAAACTCCATTATGACCAGCACAGAGCCACGTGACGTAATCCGCGTAGGATCTCGTAAAAGTGAGGTAAACATTAACATTTTTTCCATAGAATTATCATAAACTTTATATTCACGACGCATGAAGTTTTTGTATTTTTTAAAATTATTTTTTTACTCAAGTACCATACAGTATTTATTATTCTAATCTTTTTTTAACTTCTGTCATGTTTTTAAAGATGAAGGGGTTGAATTTTTATGTAAATTTTCATGGTTTATTACTTATATATAGTATAAGAGTAAAACAAACAGAATTTGTGAATTTTAAATTTGAAGATAAGAAATGCCTCACCATTTCTTTTTTCGAGATGACAGATTCATATTATGTACATTTTTTTCTTAGTTCCAGTTTTTATTTTGTGTAATCTTTTTTATCTTTCTTGAAAGCTGATCCTGCATACATAAAAATATTACATTTTTCTTCCTAAATAAGAAAGCTTGGTTTTTCCTTTTATCAAGGATGTCTTTTCCTCAAGCATCTTTTCCTCAAGCATAAATTCACAGTAAACTATTTTAACAATAACTTATTGCGATTTGAAAGAAATTTAAATACATATAACAAGTGTTACTCTTCAATTATTATGAATTCAGGAGTATAACATTAAATTTCCTGTTAGTCCACCCCTTGTATCAGATAATGAAATAAAATACCTTACTGTTTTCATTTGATTAGATAAAATGTTAAATAACTTCGATGTAGTCTATACTGTAAAACTTTACATGTTCTACTTTTTTATTATGCTTTTATTTCGCCTTTAAAAAACTATTTATGCAAACATAAGTTCAAACGCCAGAATGCCAATGTTTTAAAATGCCATTGTAAGAATTTGTTTATCCCCAATTAAATTTAATTTTTCTACATGAAATCAACAAAATAAAATTTAGAATAAACGAGTAATCATAATAATATAGTAGATCCTAAAGAGGGAAAGAACTACTTAACTTCTAATTATGGTTTACGATTATGTTTCTCACTTTTTTTATGCCTGATAAGTTCTCAAGGATTCATTTTTATGGAGCAATTTTCTTTTTTTGAAGCAAACATAAGATTCACATTTCTATAGTTTTAAATAATAATGTCTAAATTTATAGTTGGTACTGTTTATGTTAGAGATAGCAATTTAAAATAATAGGAAAAATTATTTGCGTATTAATTAACATATATTTTTTAGAGTTTATATCTCGTAGGAATTTTAATCTAATCTGAAATTAATTTTTTGTAGCTGGCTTTGATTCAAACAAAACATGTTATCAGCTGCTTAAAGGAGTATTATCCGAAGAAAACATTTGAAATAGGTAAGGATATATTTATTAAATCGAATTTCAGGATGGCCACATGTCAGGGAAGTCAGGAAATGACAGGGAAATGAAAAAATTGAATCTTGTGGCCTTATGTGAATAAAGTTTCGAACGTTCAAATGAACGAAATATTTTTTTCAAATTATATTTTATCCAGAAATATTGTACCATCTAAAAATAACAATTAGGATTACAAGTTTATTTAATTCTTTATTATTTTCAATGGAAATGAATCAATATTTAAAAACTTTTTATAGTTGCAAATACAATCAATACAAAAATTCGTTCATTTGAACGTTCAGAACTTTTCAATCATGTGGCCTTCCTGAATTTAAAATTTAAGAATCTCAAAACTTTTTTACTTTCAAAAAAATTATTTGCATTAAAGAAACAAATTATGAATATATATATATATATATATATATATTTTTGTTCTATGTAGAACATAATTGCCGATCTTATTTAAGAATAATATCAGTGTATAACTTGTAGAAGTAGCACTTTATATTGTATAAAGAGAGAAAGATTAGAATGACGGTTGCATAATTGACAATTATAGTACATATTTTTATATTGCAATATTTACTATCGCTTCAATTATTCCATGCCATACTTAATTATCGACAGAGGACCTTTCTAATTGTAGACTAATAATTTCCAGATTTCTTTACAGGAAATTAAGACGTTAATTTAGTTGTATTATTTCTAGTTACAATGAGCACTAAAGGTGACAAAATTTTAGACAAGTCTTTGCCGAAAATTGGAGAAAAATCACTTTTCACAGAGGAACTAGAGTTGGCTTTAGAACAAGGACGAGTTGACTTTCTAGTTCATTCGTTAAAAGATCTGCCGACAACCTTACCGAAAGGAATGATTTTGGGTGCAATACTGAAGTAATTCTTCTATAATAAATTAATAGACACTAAGTGAAATGTTTTTCGAGTTTCTATGTAAAATGTGTCGGTTGAATTTCAGACGTGAAGATGAACGTGATGCTGTCGTAATGTCCAAAAAATACGAAGGTAAAACATTAGCCACATTACCAGAGGGTAGTGTAATTGGTACAAGTTCATTACGAAGGTCCGCTCAATTAGCGAGGAATATGCCGAAATTAAAAGTAGAAAACATTCGAGGAAACTTAAACACCAGATTGAAAAAACTAGATGACGAAAATGGACCTTTTGCAGCATTAATTTTGGCTGCAGCAGGATTGAACAGGATGGGTTGGCAAGATCGGATAAGCCAGGTATAAAATAAACTTTGATACAAATTTATTGACTGCAATTACTCATGAGTAACTGAAAAATAAGTTTGTTCCTTGACTTATTTTTCATCATACCAAAATTTGGCCTTGGCCAAATAGCTGGTGCTAAAATCTGAGATCTCTTTCTGCAGATACTAGAACCAGAGGAGGCCTTGTATGCTATTGGTCAAGGAGCCCTAGGCGTTGAATGTAGAGAGTCAGATTGGGAAATCCTTTCTCTTCTGGAACCATTGTATGACGTTGATACCACTCTCAGATGTGTTTGCGAACGATCTTTCTTAAAAACTCTAGGCGGTGGTTGTTCTGCACCTGTTGCCGTTTCCTCTTCGCTGAATGGAAATGATTTAACTATCACTGGTGCAGTTTGGTCACTAGATGGCAAAACTTTAATTGAAAATACTTTAAAAAGAAAACTGTTTATACCGGATGACGATGGTGAACCACCAAAGTAAGTGTAATGCTATTTATTTAAGGTTGTTTGAACCAAGTTTAAACTTCAACATTTTATTTGCTCATTTAAATCATAAAATACTGTAATTAGATATTTTTTCTCTTTATATATATTTACTTCTTTTAAAAATATAAAGTGTATCTATAGACCAACATTTTTTTTCTTTGTATGCTTTTTCCTCAAAACGAGGAACTTGAAATTTAACTTCAAAATTCAATCTCTTCAGTTTATACAAAAAGTATTTAAATTATACTTTTTTTCGTTCTGTATGCATATTTCTATTTAAAAAATGAATTGCACTACAGAGTGAAAAATATCTAATTATAATATTTGTTGAGTAAAATGAAGAAATCGAATTTTGAAGATAGAATTTGATCTAAAACCCTTAAGAACTATTTTAAGTCTGAAGAAGCAGAACTTTAATCCTAATACCTTTTTTCTCTATCAGGAAATGTCCATATCGAGAACCGCGTTTATACTGCAGTGTCGCACCGGGTAAAGTAAGTGGCTTAAGTCTTGCAGGTGCCGAAGATCTTGGGAAAGAAGTCGCCAAAAATTTGGTAGATAAAAATGCTTTAGACATTATGTCGGCAGCTAGAAATGAAATTCTTAACTCATCGTAACGCTCTGAATTCTAAATTCACTCTTATTTCAAGTTCTGGAAACAGATCTAATTGGTACTTATATTTACCAAATATGGTACGACTCCAAGATTCAAAGTACAGCTTATGTAAATATCTTAAAATTCAACTCACGGAAAATAAGACTTTGCGGAAGCATCTGTTAACTACTTATTTTTTCATTCATTAAATATGGAGTCCTTTTTTAAAATCTTGAAATTAAATTCAATTAATCTGCGCTTGATCTAGTACCAATCAGCCAACAGGAACTTGCAATACTAGCCTGTGCTTTATTGTTAATTTATGTTTAGTCATAAAATTATATTTATATATATTAAGTTACCAAAATTATCTTCCAGAGAGTTTCCAGATTTGTTGCACAAATCGGCATTATCAGTGAGTTCTTTATATTGTTTTTGTATCGCCTTGTACATATTCAAGCAGGATTTAGAAAAAATCCCTGCTTTTGCAACACATTTATTGTATGTACATACAAGATCATGGTCATCACTGCCCTTTCTAATGATTTAACGCGTAAGAGACTCGATAACGACAAACATATTTGAAATTCGAACTGATGTCCGATAAAATTATATCTACGATTGTCACCAACATTGATATCTACCTCCAAAGTTCGGCAAAGAAAAAATATATTTGTACATTGTACAAGAAATTGTGCATTCAGTAAATAATTATATGTAAGAAAGTATTATTATGGTGGAAAGTAAATTAAAATATTATGACAATGGTGTTGACTTTTAAGTCTACAAATTATATTTATCCATTATTCACTGACCTACATTGTTGTCTGTACAATGCTTATATGAATACATATTATCATTACAAACATTATACTATTTTTATGCAGTATATATGTATAAAATGTACATTTCGAATGGTTTGTAGTAGGCAACGCAAATTAAGGGATTTTTCTAAGCGATTCTAGAATTGTAAATAAAAAATCGTAAATTATTGTTAATAAAAATGGAGGTTGTGTCGTTGAAATTGACTAGCTTCTTGAAAAGCCTTTGAATATCCTTTAACCTTCCTTCTTTAAACATTTGCCTTTTTATTTGGTATCATACCTTATTACAAGAATATAGACATTTCTATACATCGATGCTTCAAATCTCTTTTCGAGAATTCTCAAGTGTTTGGAAACAAGCTTACAAAGCATTTGTAAAATATAAAAGCAACAAGATTGGTTCCAAATACTGAAAAAGAAATGCATACATCTCATCTCACAATTGAGCAAATGTATTTGTTTATCATTCTGCAAGGTTAACAAAGATGTAAATTTCCTTCTGGAGAGTTCTTTTATAAATGCATTTTAACTTGAAAACCTACATTGATTTTAACAAGACTTAAGAAAAACACTTCTAAACGATTTTACAACCGTCAATTTTAAAGTTTTAACAAAGTGTACAACACCGAGATTAATCAAACCGGAGAGTTTAAAGTAAAATCAAGTTAATGAGTATAAGTACAATACGGTAAAAAATAAATTCAATGGAAGTTTCTCGAGTCAATACGAGACTTAGACGTTTTAACACGAACTAATCAAAGTCGTACTACGTTATGCAATAAGAAGAGTTTTCTACTAACGTTGCTTTTACTGGTATGAAAACAACGAACGAGGCTTTTTATACGATTATTCGACATCTTCTTCTGCCATCATCCCTTGTGTAGTGAGTCTCTATAATTTAATGAAAGATATAATTAACATTTTACAATTGAAATTATGAAAATGAATTTAGTACATTTTTGTAATTAGAAATATCTTACTTGTCCAACAGAAGGCAACCGCT